>JXOV01025755.1:7175-19507 GCA_001014945.1 Clogmia albipunctata
AAGTATTAATAAAATTTCGACTTCGATATTGTCTTGCCTCCAGGACTGATGATGTGTTGATTACTTCTATTTCTGGGCATTTTGTATATCTATAGACAAAAGATTTCTAGAAAATTTTACTTTAAGACAAAGATAAATCCTTAAGGGATAAAATAAGCACCAGGATAATATGTAAATTAGCGAAACTCTTCCAGTATGTTCAAATGAACAAAATGTAAATAAAAACTTATTTCTCTGGAAAAACTTCTGAGAGCTTTGGCACTAAGACGCATGGATCAAATGCGTTCAAATTTTGGCAGGATAGCCAAAGCCATTTAGGTTACAAGAAAGCTCAGTCAGAAGCGAGCTAGAAACAGCAAAAATCCAGAAACACCCCCTATGTCATTTTGTCCGTATATGCCATTTTGTACATATTTCCCCTACGTCAGTTTTGTTATGTAGGGTTTATCTGTATGTGTGTGTTTTTGAATGTTTTACCAGATGGTTTCAATTTAAATTAGTAGTAAATGAACTCTTTACGGTCTTTTTAAATTTAAAACAACCCATTAACGGATAATATTTCCAATGTGAAAGATATTGCTTTCTACATTTTCTCTTATAATTAGAAAACGAAAATGAAAACAATGTGAGCGAGACAAAAAATTTAAATTTATTTTTTAGGGCAACGAATGTTTTTTTTTTTATTTTTGGGTTAATTTATTTAAAAATGCATAACATTTTGTATAAAACACGGTCGATAAGCATTATTAAACACTGGGCTTTTTTTAAGGCACTCGCTACGCTCGTGGCGTAAACCAACTTGTATTTAATAATGCCCTATCTTATCGACCTTGTTGTATAAATAACTATTATATTATTAAGATTTTACTAAAAATTTTGTAATCTCTCATTACGTGTATATATATGAAGATTTTCAAGTAAAATGTAGCTTAGCAAATCGGACATTAAACAGTCGCTAATAATAATAACAATTGAAAGCCCACTCTTTCGTTCAAATAAAGGGATATAAAAAATTTCGAATTGCGATTTAACTTCAGAATTTAAAAATATTACGCTTTGATCATTTCTAAGCATGTAAATGTAATGCCAATGAGAGGAGGCTCCTCATTATTCATGGTTAAAATGAATGACGTCAAGAATTGGACACACCCATCTGTCCGAATGAAGCCTCAGGCCGAGGAGGTGTCAATAATGGGATGTGCGAAATTTAAGTGAGTGTTTCTGACACCTGGGTCAGGTTGAGGCTCGGAAGGTTTACAATTTGCGTCCACTCATCCCCGTCCCCCGAAGACTGTCAAGAAATTAATTATTCGGCCACATGAAATTCTGCCTTTCAAATGTCAGGCACAGTTTTATTCAGGACCACACACAAAAACACTCATAATTATCAAAAATAACACTGGGGAATGGGAAGCATGTGATTTTCTGATAATAGTGAAATGGTCAAAAACATGCGTTTATGGCTCGGTTAATAAATACCAAGTGATTCTTTCTTTGTGTTAAGTCCTTTGAAATCGTAGATGAATGCCAGAAAGGACATTTACCGTATAAATTTCAAGCACGTGTAATGGAATTCCGTCTTGATAACAAATCGTGATCAATATTTCAGAGGTCAAGTAAAATAATAGTAAAAACCACTTCCCCATATCATACCATAAAATATTTATTTGAAAAAAAACATGTTAAATTTGGATTAAACGATTTTAGACTGGTCCACCCACATTTATTCTGAAAATCGTGTTATAAGAAATATATTAATCTATGAGTGTTTTGAAGTTCAAATTGAAATGCCTTTAATTATTTAAACGAAACATTTTATAGCATTTACACATTTCTGTTACGAATTCTTATATTAAAAATGTAAAAAACACTTAAACTATCCTCTCAACTAAATAAATAAATCCTTTTAATGGCTTTAACGACAAAAAAGAAAGAGACAGAACTCCAAATTTACACAAAGCATTATTCTCAACAATCTATAACCCATAATAGATTTGCAATGAATTGGATAAGTATTGCGATGTAGTAAGAGTAGTCAATAATTTAATTTTTATAAAGACTGGCTCTCCCGGCTAACGTTGTACCGCCTGAGAAATAATAATTAAAAAAATTTTCTAGAATTCTATTGAAAAATGTTTACATTTAAGTAGCAAATACTTCTTCTATATAAATTGTTTCACAAACGTACAGTATTGAATAAAGTATAATTCAATACTCACATAAAATTACAAATCGTCTAAATATACAATAGTAATTGTAAATATTATTATTGTGATAATAAATCATTTTTGTTTAAGATGTCATAGAGTGCGTTTTGATTTATATAATTTCCCCTTTTTTTCATCTGAATTCTTCCCCGTTATTCTTCAGGCGGTAAATTAACATATATCTGTCCGCCGCACATTTCATTTACACGAATACAAACACAAAACATTTGAGTGAATTGATTAAACTCCTTTTCAGAAACCAATTATGATTCTTCGATCGATGTGATCGAAAAAATCAGCAATTAAAAAGAAATGTCTTTTCTGTAAGTATACATCTTTGAGAAGAGATATCAATTTTTTTTATTCAAATACACAAAAGCAATGCTTGTCAGTTGGTTATTTTTCGCAATGAATGAAAATACAATGTTTCTATTTCTATTTTTTTTGTTATTTGACAACAACAACAAAAATCATCTATTTAAATACTGTTGTATAGTTTTTAATCCTCCAGCAAACATTTCAGACATCCAAATGTTTGCTGGAAATTCTAAATAAAAATGACTAAAATCTGTCAACCCATTGTCAAATTTTAGTAACATGTTGTGGTTACGGCGATTCATTTTCTTTATAAAGAAGATTGCTGAAGCACAAAATAAAATTTTAGGAACCTCAATGTCGAAAAACAAAAAAAAATTATTTAGCTCAATAACAAATTGAGCATATTATATATTACATATTTCTAATAAAACTTTTTATACTATTTCGCTCAGCATAAAGTATCTTACTTAAAACATGTCATTTCTTGGAAAATTCTCCACGACAAGTCTTTAAATGGTTTTTAGACTGAACTGCTATTGCCGATTATATGAGAATATGAACTTAAACAAATATATCATTAGAGTAAATACTCGTATAATAGACGTTAGCTTTAGGCTTGATTTTTTACACCATTATGAATTCAAACCCAAATGCTTTAAAAAATTCCACCCTTTTCTTAAAAGTGTGTTCTTGTTTGCTTCAGAAATGATTGTCTGTTTATTATAATATATTTCGATACAAGTGGTGAAATAGAGGTTATTATAGCACGAATTTGTCATGTATTTTGACGAGCGCAGCGAGTTAAAATAGGTAAAAGAGTACTGTAAGGCAGCTGTTTTTTCATTCGAGCCGAAGGAGAGTGTTTCATCGTTTCCAAGTTAAAAAACCGGACTTTAGACCCGAGCAGGACATAACTTTTTTTGCACTCCACTCGTGAGTACTGAAATTTTTACAATTTCACATTAAATTTCATTGTTTACAAGAAAAATTAAAACATTGACGGGATTTACAAAGTGAAACCTTAAATTGTGAAGTTACCGTTAACGGCTGGAATTCCGCTTAACTGCTGGATCATAAGGCAAATGCCTATTTTATTGTGACATGGAAAATTTGTTTGCTTTAATTTATATAAAATAAATTTTCATTTAAAGCAATTTAAGGCTATAACTATTATTTACTTACATTACGTAAAGTGCCAGAAATCGAACAAAAATATCCAAATTATATACAGATGGCTGTTGAAACGGTAAATATTAAAATTTAAATGCAGGAAACGTTAATTATTTTGCAACATAATCACGGACCTATGGCAAAGCCGAGACCAATATATTATGTAGTTTTAGGGCAACAATGACGACCAAATTTTGACTTTGAGACAAATTTGTTGGATAGTTTATAACAATTTTTTTCAGTAGTGAAATAAAAATTCAAAATTTTGTGAGTGCGATAAAGTGAAATATTATGAAACTCAAATGTATATCGAAAGCTTATGTTTGGATATGGGAGTGCAAAAAAAAATCTTCAACTATTCCTTATAAGATAATAATAAAAAATAATGTTCAAATTCCATAACCAAACAATATTGAAATTAGTTTAAAACAGATGTTTATTCAGTTAAGAATTTGAAGAAAAAATAAATTTGAATAAACAACTTTCCTTACATTACCATCGCGACCATTAATCATATTTAGAATGGCACTTGTACCCTTCAATATCCCAAAAACTAACTGGGCAATATGTCAAAGTCAGATGCGAATCAATTATGAATAGATGCAATCAAGCGGAAAATCTCTTTTCTGCTTTCGCCTGGCACGATTTCAATCTGTTTTCGTGGGGCCAAAGTGTTCATCTGCCGCCAGGGGGCGCGCGGACGGGGGGTGGAGGCGTTGGAGTGGGCAAATTGAGTGTTTGGTCGAGCGCCTGGCAGAAACTCATTACTGCCAAATTCATGTCTGAAAGAATAATAGCAGTGACATAATCTGAATTCTCCTAATTTATATTTGCCTCGTTCTATGACAAAAAGGGCGGCAAAGAGGGGGGGTTAGGGATAGGGGCGCCGCTGTAAAAAGTCCAAAGCCTCCTCTTCCGCCAAATATGCTTCACCGCGTGGCATCCAACCCCAAGCCACAGCCAAGGGAGAAGAGGAAAAGCGCGGCATGACTTGTTCGTATTATGGAAATTAATTCTGTTTCGAAATTCCACTTCACCCCATAAGAATTTGCGCCCACTTTCTAATACGCCCCGGGGCTCCATCCCTTCGCCGAACGACTTATGCAAAAAAGCTCGTTCCTTTTTTCTGCCCTGTCTCTTGGGCCACAACTCAATTGCGATACTTTTGTGTAAGATGTTGTTGGAATTGGATCTTGGCATTTATTCAATAATTCATTCTACGGTTACAGACTTTTTATATATTTTATGGTCTAAAAATTCAAAAAAAGATCTTTAGTTAAAAATTTGAAAAACATTTGTTCATTATTCCTAATTAATTTATACCATCAAATCGTATTATTTTTATTTTATAACTTAATATTTTATGTATTCATTTTATGCAAATAAATTTATAATTATTGAATTAGTACTACAATACGCCTTAATTTCTCAAAATACGACCATAATGATCTATCGTCTACCGTTCTGTTCTGGATTACGTTTGACATATAATCTGATCAAATTTGCATATTTAATTTGTTTAATATGGTCTTAATAATATTTCTAGTCTTCATAATCGAAATAGTTGCCTCAGAACCTAGTGGTAAAGGCTATCTCCACGGAGGCGAGTAAGATAGACTGGTATAGGTGCAATTAATCAACTAATAATACACTGAAAACAAGTAATCTCAAATAGTCCAAACTTAAGGGTTGAAATAGAAACTCATCATGATCCTTACAGGAATTGAAAGGGAAATAAATGTGCTAAACCGCCTAGATGGGGCCCGGGTATTAACTCCTATATCGAAACTCGTATATTATATTTTTATGGGACCCGGGTAATTTTTATGAAATTGACTCGGGTACCCATCTAAGCGGTTTATGTTTACTAAGTGTAAGACGCCTTGGCGGGAGCTTTCATATTAATTTCTCGGGACCCATATAAATATAATATATGAGTAATGACTCGGGCATTCGTCTAGGCGGTTTAGCACAATATTCATTGTATTGAAACCGAAATACAAATTATAATCATAATAAACTCATAAGCTAGTCAGATTTTTTACGCTTTCAATCTTTTCTTTCGATCTTCAAATTTACTGGTTATAGCGAATTATCTAACATATAATCTTTTTTTCTAAAAACAATAAATCGTGTTCATAATTTCTTAGTGGAATTGTGGTTAGCAATATGCGTAAATAACTTAAAAGAAATAATTATCGACAATTTTCATTGTACGGAAAAATAGCATTATCTTTACGTTCTACTCTATTTATTATATTTCTATCAAAATAAAAAGGTAAAGCAAGTTTTGCTGTTGTAAAACGTCATCGCCCTTCTGTCAAACCTTGTTTTGTTAGTGGCTAGCAAGTTAGATTCAAGAAAATTATTTAAAATTGATTGAGAAAAGACTTTTAAAGCAATTTAGTACTTGTAATAAGTATTTAATATAATATAATTGTGTGTAAAATTGATTTAAGAATGTTGTTTTCTTCGGAAATGTGGAAATAATCTCAAAAATTCTATTGGCGTTAGTTTCTTTTTTTGGCCATTAAGAAATATAAAAAGTGGTTTAAATTTTTCAAAGTAAACAGTATAATCAACAAAATAAACGTGTATGGAGATTATTTTTGATCGAGGATTTTCTCTCTCAAAATGACCCCACAACGTCTCAAAAGAAAATCAGATCAATTTTTAATTAACCATGATTTCTATATTAATATTAATCAAAATAATTTGGAAATTGGTCTATATTATTTATAGTTTGAAAAAAACCTTTGGTATACTTTGGAAATGAACTTGCATATTTGGTAAATATACACAATTTCATATGTAGGATCATTTAATCAGTTCGAATCTTTTCAAATTTAGACAAAAAAAATTTTTTTTATCCAATCGCGAAACCAAAATTATGAAAAAGTATGCAAATGTCCTTCACCCGTCTCTTGTTGCTGTGAAAAAAGGAACGAAGAAGAAGAGGAGACGCCAAGTGAAGGGAACACGAATTGTAAATGTAATGGGAATAACGTGCTAGTTAATAAAACATTGGACTGGGTTTTTATTTACTCCGATTTATTCGTCCCGGCTCGAGCAACACCCGCAGCATTTGCAAATTTGAGAGGCCGACAAGTCGGGAATTGGGTTTGTTACCCCCAAATAAGGGTCGCAAAAGTCAGCAAATACCAACGGAAAGAGCGGGAGATAAAGAGAGAAGAAAAAATTATTATTGCGAAAGAAATCAATGGAAAAATCAAATAATTTATAGGTTATCTCTCTTGGGGGAATTTCATTCCGTTCGCCAAATCTTATCCGAGAGTTTGCCAATATGGTATTATGTCAAGTTCAAGTTCATAACGAGTTTTGCGAATTACGGTTTTTCGGGTGAATGAATTCAATTTTGCCTATCAAATAGAGACAATTGTATATAGAGCTTTCGATACCAATTTAATTTCATAACTTTTAATGAAATTTGTTTAAATGACTTTTTATTGCCAATTTCTATTCGGACCGAAAAACCGCAAAAGAGGACCAACCCAAGATCCAATCTGGAATGGTCGTTTAATGTTCAATTTCGGCATAATCAAATTGATTGATTTTGATGGACAGCAAAATGTTCTATAGACTAACTTTTCGATTAATAAAATTTGCTACAACCAAATTTATTCCAGCTATTGAACTTTGAATTCCTGATTATAATTTATCACGGATTTATGATTAAACCTAAAATTATATAAACAAATTATGTAAACATATTTATATCGAATGTTTGTTTATTCATTACCGTTTGGGATAGTTTAACAAATTAAATAAATAAATTTTATCACATAAATTTGTGAATAAATATGAAACTATTATTTACACGTAATTTATCAATATATAATTGAATAATCAATGTATATTCTTTATTTCCGTGGATTTTCGAAAGAACTGATATATGGAATATCAAGATAATACTTTAGCAACATCATCGTGTTCTTGTTCATTGTTCTCGGTATCCATATCGTTTATCATGAATACCAAATAAGCTCTAACCAATTTAACCAGCATGTCGATATAAAATTGCAATTAAATAAATTTTCTTCAATTACTGTAAGAAATATAAGGAGTCTCAACCTCAACCAACGAAGTTTAGCTTTTCAATGACTATTTGTTTTTAGTGTTATATTAATCAATTAATTCGGTTGTAAACGGAACTGAGACAGTAATAGTTGGAGGAAAACAATGTAAAATATAACTCTAGATAGATTTGTGCCAAATTTTGGCGAACCAAAGTTGAACACACGGCGTTTCCTAATTTACTTATAGCTCCTATACGGTGTAAAAATACCTTATTGTCATGGACAATGGATCCAGAGAAGTAACACTACGAATATACCCGATTACCCGCCGTTTCGACTTTTTGTTTAGGAAGCGAACTTACACGAAATGATAAGATTCCTGGTAAAATGAAAACTAGGATAAAGCCTCCTGGTCCAGGCGCCTTATCCCTGTATTAAACGCAAGCATCTTATTTAAAAAAAATTAATTTCTGCCTAACACAGTTTTTAACGCGCTTCGAAGTAAAGGAGACAAACCTATGCAACTTCTGTTTTTTGTACTCTCTGGAACGAAGAGATCTTAACACAATTGAGATTCATTAAGGATCTCGACAGCCCAGGAGAACCGCATCCCTATTTGGGGGAATATACCTTGGACGCGAGTTCCCAAGGCATCCACGGATTCGCACCGAGTAAAACCACCTTTAAAAGAACAAATTAACAAGTAGGAAGGAAATCGAAACGATATTAAATTATAGGGCTTTGATGTGTTGCGGTGCTCCTGTTTAAAAGTTAATTTTATGTTAATTTGGAAAGAGAACAAAATGTCATTAAATGATTATTATTTAGAGTTTAAAATTTACCGTTGATGCAATTTTAGGATGGCTTTAGATTAGTTTGATAAAACTTCTGTGACGAGGAAGACACTCCTGAACATACGATATTCAAATGTCGGAGATTCAACGTCGGAGTAGTCGAGCCGGAAAGTTTACACTACTTCATAATGTTCATCCCAAAGAATTGGAGTAAAATGGACAACCTCGTGGGAGTCATAATGATGGCCAAGATATAACGATGGTTCAACGATGTTTTTCAAATGATCAAATCAAAAGTTGATAAACAATGAGTAAAGTATATAATATCTTGTTGGCGTTGATCTCACTTTATACCCAAGCACAGTAAGAAATCGCGATTTTTGGAGAATGCAAGCTCCTTTCGTCCCCGCCGCGCTACAGTTAGTTTGGTAGAGAGCTTTTGATGATTTCTTACTTAACCACAGATTTAAAAAAACGAGAATAAAACGCGAATGGAGTGCTCTTCGCAGTTGCCATGTGTAATTATTTCAAAAGACTAAGATTTTGGTAAATGGAATTATAAATGTTTTTTTATAATAATCAAAGCCGTTTCTCAAAATTGTGAAACGCATACAAATTAGTGAAACTAAGTCAAAAATAAAAGAAAAAAATGAGTTTGACGTCTTTGAAAAATTGAGCATTAGATATTTATATGACTCACCTTTGCTCCAAAATATATTAGTACTGTTAACAATGCAAACTTTGGAGGACATGTAGCAATCTTTGACGAAAATAACACTAATGAATAAAATCCATTAAAATGATATTTCAAAATAAATTATTTTGTTATGAAACGACAAAATTGTACAAATATACAACCCAAAAATAAAATAATGAAAAAATTGAATTTATTAATGGGAAAAAGTTTTAATGAGCAATAATGACGAAAAATGATGAAATTAAAACAGTCCTCTTTTAATTAAATTTGTGAAACCGCAATGATGATGTTTTAATTTTTATTTTCGTAAAATTTCTTTTGTTTCTTTCTTTTTGCAATATAAGTAAATAAATGCAAAAAGTTGTTTGTCATGTTAAGTTGATTGACATTAATTTAATTCACGTCATGAATTATTTAGGGAATTTCCATAAAGCCATTGTGTAATTGATAAAAAAAAACTTTTCGTTTATATGGAAATTCCATCCATTTTATCTAAATTGTTTTATTTTACAAATCATAAAAGCACACAAACATATATTTGTGATATAAAAAGTAATGCTTTCGATTTGTTGTTTTTATTATAATCTCCTGCAAAGTGAGCACTAACTTTTTACTAGTTCTTGAGAAATTTGTAACAGATTTCCACTATGGCATGTCTTTGCTGCGTGTTTACGAGGTAATTACTAATGAAAGTTTATTATTGTGAAAAGCAGCAGAGAAATTCTTAAAGAGCAAGTGCGAGGAGAAGAGAGTCTTGGTAATGATCCACTTTCAAGGATGTGAAAAGCGTTTACTGCGATATTGTGGCAAATTCATCGTTCATTACCTGTTATTTGAGACACTGAATTTTACGTCATCGTCGCATGCAAACGGCCACATTTGCATTAGTTAACATTGACGTTAAATAAAACCCCCATTTTCAACAGCACAACAACAAATTTGCCAATGCTTGTCTCATGTGTTGTGTGCAAAACCCGCCAATTGTTTACGACTCTCCCGCTCCGTTTATGAAGGCTCCCATATTTGCAGCAATGTCTATGACAATCGTGACGCTGCTTTGCAATGCAAATACAGATAATGATAAGAAGAATGTGACGGAAATTCTGGGGATGGGGAGCTTCCTTGTTTTCCCCGGCTTTATCTCCTTATTGTACATGCTTTTATGTTTTGAAACAAGACATCATGATTTCAATGTTCCCTTCAGTTTCATTTTCTGAATTTTAACAATAGAATGGGAAAAACAAAAATATTTTAGGCGGTTTTGATGTATAGTACTATAGTATATGAATACTATCATTTCTGACGAAAGTGATCTAGCTGAGAACATGTGCTTTAAACAATAGTTTATGTTGTTTGTGTTTTTACTTCTGATTGACGATTAAAGGAAAGTCATGTAATTTTCAAACCATAAATGCCTAAATGTTCTATTGAATTGAGAAAATTACAATAAATAAACATAATTTTCAGAAGCACGGATCCGAAGAATAAAAATTTAAAAATTGTTGATTTCACAGCTTCTCAAATTTAGCCGGCCTTTAAGCACGATCAGAATTGACGGTCATACAATTTTCCAAACAAGACGCCTTCACACACAAAATTAACACTTAACATTATTGAATTGGATTTTCTGCAAAATGTGTTATTTCAAAGTACATGTGTATAAAACTAAACATCTCATAATAAT
The DNA here is from genome assembly GCA_001014945.1 of Clogmia albipunctata. Lineage (NCBI taxonomy): Eukaryota > Metazoa > Arthropoda > Insecta > Diptera > Psychodidae > Clogmia > Clogmia albipunctata. The sequence goes on from JXOV01025755.1 coordinate 18,083, forward strand.
AAAAATTATCGAATTAATTTGCTAAATGTGAACCTAATTCAAATATGTTAAATGTACATTTTGTGGTGAAGGCTTCTGGTTTGGAAAATTATCCGAAACTACTCTGCTATGTATAAAACAAACCCTTGAAAGTCAAGTTTTAGGTAAAATTTTTTTGAAAATTATTAAGAAAAAACACGGCCGCCAAAAGTTCACAGAAGTTTTTAGTAGTGTACTTCATGGCGAAATCAATAGTAAAATAGGCAAACTATTGCATTTGTATAACTTAAAGAGACATTTTGCCCCAATTTGAATAAAGTTGAAAACTACTTTCTGATACCACTGAAATTGCTTACTGCGATGCACACTCGTCAGTTTTGGTTCAAAAAGCGATCATAAGTCCTAAAATGAACCTCGCCCAAAGAAAAATGTAATGACTGAATATTGAGCACCAATAACCTCTGCTTCCAAATATTAATTCAAAATTATTTAAAATTAGTTTCTTAAGTATAAAATAATCCCTTGAAAATGTCGTTTTAAAAATGTAAAATTCAGCTATGAAAAAAGTGACGTATTATTGAGGAAAAATTTCATTGAATTTATTTAACTAAAAATTTCCAAAAAATATCATTAATTCTTTGAGGTCTGCTTTAACTATTTTTAATGATAAAATACGAAATTTTGAATATTTTTTTAATTAAAAAAATCTTTGAAAAATTTGAGCAAAAAACATGGCTGCCAAAACTTTACAGAAGATTTTAGTGCTGTACTACATCGTACTTCATGGCGAAATTACAACTAGAAAATAGAGGAACTATTGTATTTTCATAATCTAAAGAGATCTTTTGCCCGAATTTGCCCCAATTTGAGAAAAGTGGAAATTACTTTTTGATACCACCAAAATTGCTTACTGCTATTTTTTAAAAAATTGGTATTTATGAACCAAAATCATTGGGATTTTTTATTATTTCAATTGATTTTTATTAATTTTCATAAAACAGAATATATTTCAACATAAAAGAAAGGAATGGAATATTTAAGAGAGGAAATGAAGGGAATATTTGAAGAAAATAACATTTCTTCTGGATTGTACATGTAATTAACGAAATTACAAATTTTAGATAAAAATTAGGTATGCCACATTAATAAATTCGAGCACCTTATAAAACTTAATCAATAAAAAGTAGACAATAAGTACTGATCGATCTTCTTAAACCCAAAATAACACAATAAAGCAATTTTTTTAGCAATAGTTGTACTAAATTTAAGAAAAGAAGAGTTTAATATACAAGAAGTATATTTAATTTACATTTAAGTATTATATTTGTATTTAAAATAGGTAGGTCTAAGAACCAAAACATATTTTCTTTCATTTGTTTATATTTTTTGCAAAACTTCAATAATTTAAACAAATTAAAATAGAGGGTAATTTTTCAAAAATTTTTA
>JXOV01025812.1:238-10776 GCA_001014945.1 Clogmia albipunctata
TGTTTATGTATTATAGGATTGAAATATTTAAAAAAATAACTAAAAATATTTTGACAATGTAATTAATTTTGTTCGGTTTTTTAACCTAAACTGACCTTTGTGGGATAGCCAAAGCCATTTAGGTTACAAGATAGCTCAGTCAAATGCGAGCTAAAAATAGCCAAAATCCAAAAACACCCCCTATGCTATTTTGTCCATGTATATCATTTTGTACATATTTCCCATATATATTTTTTTTATATAAAATATGCAATTTTTATTTAATAATAACCAACAATGACTGTTTCAAAGTAATTTTCAAGCATATGCTGCACGGCATACATGCCTTAACAATTCTAAACTAATTTTTATAATATCTAAAAACAAAAAAGTTACACTGTTTGTACACTTGGTACTTTATGTGGAACAATCTTATATATATATATATATCTAATCGTAATTTATTATAAAAATGTAAATTAAAGCTTTATTGTGAAACTAAAATACAATATTCATTTGACTGTAGACTTGAGAAAGCAATTAAGCGACGAACCTGAAATTCCCGATTTTTTCCCATAAAATATCTGTAAAATGTTATTATATAATTCATCCTAAATTATATAAGCTAATTTGCCTCATATTTGAACGGATTTGTAATTAGAATTCTATTAAAAAATTGATATTTTTATTCAAAAAGTAATTTGGCGCGAAATTTTCAGCTCAATAATAATTTTATTGTGCATTTTCCTTCACATTTATGAAGATTTTTTTAGTTTTGGATAGGGTGCACGACCTGAAATAAGAGGAAATTTTCCTGGAAGACTTTTGTGTGGAATGTTAAATCAATTTTAAAGTATTGAATAATGAAAAATCAGGTTTTTTAGACTAGTAATTTCCATTTGAATCATGCCTAATGTGGTTTTCTGGTATTTGAACGTATCGTGATGTTTCTTAAACGAGAAACACAAATTTATGTTTTATTATTGTTTGAGGTTATGTACTGAAATATTTTAGTAAAAATTAAATATTTATAAAAAATAGAAGAAAGGACAATGTTTAACTTAGTTCGCCGTGTAATAGGCGATGCTATTCATCGAACACCAGCGTTAAATAGATTGGTTGTTTCATCACAGAATAATCTGCAAAATATCCGCAATTTTGGTATTTTATCAAATGGACATCTGACCGGGAGATTAGATTTGCCGGCGACGACGACCAGCGTGACTCCAGCCAATGCTCCCCTGTTGCAGCCTAGTTTAACACCTCTGTGGACCTTTGTCAATGGCTTTAAGATAAAGAACAAACTGAGGAAACGGTGCAAAGATTGTTACATGGTGGTGAGACAGGAGCGAATCTACGTCCTGTGCAAGACTCATCCCAGGCACAAGCAAATGTCCATGAAGAAAAAGGAGAAGAACACGTGGATTCTTACGGATGCGACGCAAAGTAAATTTCGCCAATGGTGAATAAACACTACCACACCAATTATCTGTAATAAATCTAAGTAGACACTTCAATAAAAATACAAAGTATAGAAAATAAAAGTCTGGTTTGATTTTGTCTTTTAGCCAATAACTGTTAATGATTTATTCGCTCCACTTTACAACGATTCAAATTTAAAATCCAAATGTTTGGTACATATCCATTCCTAGGGTGGTTGTTCTTATAATTTTATAAGATTAGCAAAATAAACGATAAAACCGAGAATGTCTTACAAAAATTACATGAAACAATTTGGGCTGCTTAGTTTGATTTGTGTTTTATAAATGAAATATATAATAGTTAACAGGAATGCTTCGATTACCTGGAAAGTATTTGTTTGGAATTGTTTTGCAGCCTGCTACCATTTCTCTTACTTCTATTTACAGTCCGTTCCCTCGAAAGTGTTTGCAATCACCAATCTATTATTCTTATTAATCAATTATGGCTATGATGATGGATAGTTAGTTAAAGTGGAGAATTTTAAACGCTAAGGGGATGTGGGCTCTTTTTGTGTAAAAGGAACTGTCAAAATCGAGTTTTGTCGAGAAAAGAACAAAAGCGGCGGCGGCGACTGCGATTATTAATAAAAGTAAATATTGATTCTCCCACTCTCTATTCTAAACTGGTGCTGGATGCTCTTCTTCTGCTTAAGGGCCACAAAAGAAGCCCAATTGCGCGGACTGAGACTGAGAGGAAACAACTTATGAGGCTGTGGTTTCCGTTACTGCGGCCGCTGTCTGCTCGGGCGAACTGGCTGTGGTCGTCGTGGTGGTGTTTGTGGTCGCGGCTCCTCCAGCTGAAGAAGCTGCGGCTTCCTTATCAGCGACCTCCTCGAAGTTTATCACCAGATCGGGCACCTCCTCCTCATTCATGAACTTGCTCTTCGCCACAATGTCACTGGCGAACTTTTTCAGCTGGTTCAGTCCGTCAGAGTCGAGTTGGCTCAAAATTCCTGGAATGTTGTCACCAATCTGCAAAATAAATGAAATTGTTTGACAATTAGTATGGAGAAACACAAAATGGGGGGAAACAAAGCAGTCGTGCTTATTCAAGGTTATTTGCCATCGCCGTCTTTGGTTCACATTTTTCTAATCACAATCCGCTAATTTCAATAAAAAGAATCCCAAATGATGGCCTTTAATGACTAATTACTATGAAGTTATCGCTCGAATTCGCTCATGTTCTAGAACAAAACCTAACCTGAATGGTTTCACCGTGACCGGTGATTGCGAATGTGTTGGCCGCTAGCGAGGCCTGCGCCTTTGGATTGTTAAAATGGATGACTGTGCCGTCATTTTTGATCATGTTGACCTCCTCGATGCCGGGGATCACGTTCACGGCCAGTTTCTTCAGCAGAGACTGCAATTTCTTGTCGTCTGTTCCGGGCGTTTGGTGGACAATCTTCTTCTTTCGCCTGGGGGTGCCTTTGCCGCCAATCCTCACCGACTCCTGCAGTTTCTTCAGTTTCTCGGGATTCATCTTCAACTAGTGTGTGCTTTTTCACTAACAATTACTGGCAAAGACCTCTTTTTTAGCAAAGAAAAACACGTGTTTACGGTTTTCACCACTGGCAAAACAAATTACTGTTAAAATTTGACTTGAACGTTAGTTTTTTCGAAAAAAAAACCCGAGGGGAAACGGCTATATTTTCGGTTGGTGTGCGAGAGGGATGCCTGATGAATACATTGTTTGAATGCGAAAAGGCATTGACTTCAATCATTTTTAGTATAGTAGTATTGACACCTTCTTACGATAAAAATACTGAAACATAACAACAAACCGAGTGAAACGCAGTTTGGGTGTTTTTAGACTAATTTTAAAAAATTAATTTTCTATTTTGTAAGGCACGACAATGAGTTCACTGTTTATAAACATTGTCCAGCATGCCCGGATGACATTCGAGTCCTGTAACGCAGCTAATTTGGCAAAGAACATGCAAATATTAACAAGTTTAGTGAACGACTTAAAATTTAGAGATTTGAACCTAAATCCTGACCTAGTCTCCAAGAAGTACTTCAGCTTGCCTGGAAAGGCTCCTTGCACTTTTGTGGACATACTTGAAAACGACCGGGTCACCATGAGCGTCTTTATATTAGCCGAAAATTACACTATGCCTCTGGTGAGAAGCCATTCCTTTATTTTGAATAATTTATTTAATTAGTACATATTTTATTTGGAGGAGTATTATATAATATTGGTTTAACAATGACAATAAAGCTATATTTTAATTTAATTGCAGCACAATCACCCCTTTATGACGGGCATTCTAAAATGTATCTGGGGAACGTTTAAAATTCAGAGCTTCACCCCAACTGAGCCCAGTGACCCAAAGCAGCTAATTGAGCACCTGTACAAAGTAAGGACCAGCAGCTCGGATAAGGCGAGACTGATCTGCAAAATGGAGGAACCTAAAGTATTGAATGTGGATTCGGAAGTGGCTATTTTAAACCCTGTTGCTGGTAATTTTCACCAAATATCGGCCGTGGGTGGACCAGTGGCCTTCTTCGACATCCTCTCACCACCCTACAGTACAAGAATCGACGAGTTACCACAATTCAGCAGGAAATGCAGCTTCTTTAAAATCCTGGAAGAGAATCGAAACCCAGAAGACTCTGTCACTCTGGAAAAGATACCAGCTCCATTGGACTACTACTGTGATAACATTCTTTATGAATTACCAGATTCATGCTTTTAATTTATGTTATGTTTTTTTATAGAAATAAATTAATTTGAAAAAAACCGTGATTTTTATTTCTTTTTTTTAGGAAAAGAATTCAAGTTATATAATAAATTATTCAATTCGTAAATATTATAGCTATAAAATATAGTAAATCAGGTACTCACTTTCATACCTCACAGAATTGAGAATTATTATAATTAAAGTCAATTTTTATTATAAAACCTTATAATTTAAAAGAATTTTACAAATTGACATTGAAAACTACAAAATTATAACTAACAAATAATCTTTTTCTATTTAGTTGTTGAAAAACATTATTTGGATGTTCATGTTCTCAAAGAGACCTAAATTAACTTCACAATTGCAAAAATTAAAACCAATCGGTTTTAAATTTGAAATCTAAAAAAGATTAATTACAAAAAACAGTTGGTTAATCTTCTAAATCCGCGTTGTAAATAGATTCATTTCGTCGCTTAAACCTCTTATTAGGATTTGAGGTGTTTAATACGCTTTCTGGGGATTTGTCCTTGACAATTTCTTCCTCAATTTTAGGTTCATAAGTGTCTTCGTCCAATTCAATTTCTTCTGGATTTGTGTCCGATATTAGTTTTGGTTCCGGAAGACTCAAACTTGTCCTCTTTCTCTCGTCTATCGATTCAATTACTACATCAGCAGTAGCTTCATCGACATAGTTTTCAAATTTCTTGTCATTTAAGGTCAATAACAATTGCAGTGGATCGTCAACTAGTAAAACATTGCAAAAATGAACAGTTTGAGGATTCGAAACAGGGTGCGGTTGCTGTTGATGGAAGCCATTACTTGGATCATCTGGCTTATAACCTGGACTTGTTCTTTGAAAATTATCTGGCACTAATAAATTCCCTTTGAATTTACTTAAAATAGCCGATTTCTCCTCTTCCGAAGGAGTGAAGTTAAATCTCTCCGTTGAGTTGCTCTCGTTCGGGAGGTAATTTAAAGAGCTCTTAACACTGATGAGGTGATTAGTCAGGTGTAAAATGGTCAACCATTCCAAGTTCCAGCTAATTTGAGGAGGTTCACTAAGTTCTTCTCCAATGTTGACGATGTTTAAAAATCTTCTTTTTGGAAGGCATTTGTCAAGGGCCAAGAATTTTGTACTTTTCTCGTCATCGTGGGGGATCAAAGCGGAAAATTTACAGTGCAAGTGTGCCGAAAACCAATACTCCGGCTTGATGTGGTTTAATAGTTCTTCAGAGGCTGGACAGCCCAGGGAATTGCTTTCGATTTCGTCTCTGAAAAACGGTTTGAAATTCAACAGTTGTTCCTTATTCCCGTAATTATAAACGCCTCTTGGCCAGTCATGGGACAGACAGATGTCTACCTTTCCGGTCATCTGTTTCAGTCTAAATACGTCCAGCTGCCTGACATGGTAGACACTCCTCTTCGTGTCCTCTGAATAAGGAGAGAATTCAAATCTTCCCTTTTGAAAGTTATAACCCTTGTAAATTCCAGTCAAACCCGCGATCGTCAGTCCACAAACGTCTACTACGCCAGCGTAGCCTAAATAGTAAATGTTCTTCGCCACCCATCCCCCGTACGGCAGCTCCTGCAGGAAATTCGAGGCCTCGTGATTCCCGCCAATGAAAATTGTCAGCATTGGGGCCACTTTCTCTCCAGTGTAGTACCTAAATTAAAAACAATAGGATTAGTTCATGTCTTTATAGAGATTTTAATAAATTCTCACTTGTAAAATGTGCAGATATCCTGGAATTTCTTCGGAACAGCCATACAATCCAAGTCAGCCAAGTTCCGTGTCGATTGGAAGTCACCACAGCACAGGAGGAGGTCCACTTTATAGTTGTTCTCCTTCTCTATGTACTGAATTGTGTCGTAGATCTTCTCCAGTTCGCCGTGGGCGCATCCTTCTACGGCTATCCTCATTTTTCACAATCGCAATTTATCAACTGGTTTTTTCGAATATAATTTAACATAAACACTTATTAACACTAACGGGTTAATATAATTTGCTAAATATTAACTATAACTTGAAAAGGGTTGTAAACAAACGGAGACCGGCACGTCTGATCTGTCCAGAGTTTAGTTTTCAAGTGGAAGAAAGTTTAATGCTTTCCCGGCTTAGTAGATTTTCGTCTATTTTCACAATATTTTCTTGGGAACTTTAATTGCAATTCACTAAAACACTTTGCTTCACAACGTTTAGAACACAATTAAACGTTTTGGTCTATCCACAACCACTCTTTAAAGATTTACTGAGACTAGTGATAGTTTTGTAAACAATTAATTTATATAAACAAACCAACTGTCAAAATTTCGAAAATAATTTCGAAAGTTTGGATTTCAAATTTTTGGCAGTTATTTTTTACCGTTAGAACATTTTTATTAAAATTTATTGTTTGAAAACCCTGAGAAAATTAAATTAATCTTTCTTTTTTCTAGCGTTAATATAACTTCTTTTGTAAAGACCACATATAATTAAACATAATTTTTTGTTAAAATCAATTTTTTTATTGAATTGACTAAATTACAATAAACAAATTACGTTAATAATTCATACAAAAATCTAACATTTTTTATTGATTTATATTTAATTTACCAGATTTTTATTTAAGATATTATATTGTGATATGTTTACTTTCATACATACATTTTTAAATAAAATTATTTGAAATAAATGTATGTAATTCAATTATGTTGAGTGTAAATTTTGTGGTGGAAGCGTCTGGTGGGAAAATTGTATGTCCGTAAAACCTGATAGTGCCTAAAGGCCCGCAGTCTTTAAGAAACTCAAAAATTTACAAATATCACTTATTTATAAATTTTTATAAGTTATATAAATTTATAAATATCGGTAAGAGATATAAATAAGAATTATAAAAAAAATTTAAGCGATTGTTAAATTAAAAATAATTTTAAAATTTTTTACATTTATAAAAATTATAAAATGACGAAATTAATTCTAATAAATACATTATTCGAAATGAAATAGAAATAATTACATTTTTAACAAATCAACAGGTATTTCATTGTAGCAATACATCTCCTTTTTTATTCTAGATCTTGCATCCATTCGACCCGATTAATATGCTTGCTTTTAGAAGGAGCAAAGTAAATGTTGCTCATTTCCTGATCGAATTAACGAGCACAGTCTTTCCCGGATCTACGTGAAAAGTGATCATCCAGGCAAATCCACAATAGCACTTTCTTAACTTAGAAAATAAACGAAGAAATTCTAGAAGCAGTTTTATTGAAATTATGTTATATAATATCTAGTAACAATGTTAATAACTTAACGGGTGCCTGACCCGCACAAACAGCACTTAATCTTTATATGTTTATTTAGTAAATATTAAACAATTTTTAACACATATTAAAAATAACTCCAACGAATTGAAAGAATATCATATATTTCAATAAATTTTCCTTGTTATTTAATAATGCACGGCACATTATAGCCGAAGCACTTCTAAGTAACTGAAGAGAACTGTGCCTTGAAACTATTTTCCTATTAAATATCTATTAATGGCTGCAAAGTTCCTATAAAAAATTAATATTATTACAAATGCACACACGCGAGGTAATAAAAAAAAGAGCGAAACACCGGCTACTTAAAAATTGATAAGCTATCAGTAAATGTTCAAAACAACTTGGACGATAATGTCCAATTTAAATTTTGATATATTTTTGGAACGATTATAAAATAAGCAACGCTTTGGCTGGTCTGGAAAGTGAATCAAACGGGCATTGCTTGATTGATTAGCCTAGTAATTGAGTTGTTTAGACAATTCCTTAGTCAAAGTGGCGATGGCGTCGGGAATAGACGATGAGGTGCTGAAAAATTTGCCAAAAACCCCAAAAATGGATTTCAAACCACCTTCTTTGGAGGAATTCAAAGAATTTCTGGATAAAATAAATATCCCCGAATCGGACCGAGATGATTACATCAAACACTTTATGGATAACAAGGACAAAGTGTTTCCTCTGGACGGGAAAATTAACACTGAAAAGTTGGCACGGGACTTCCACAATATCACCGAGCTTCAAAACGGTCCCAACTACATTTACTTTTTCGTTACAATCGCGGTGCTGATATTCGTGTTCGGTAAGAGATCAAATCGATAGCATTCCCAGTTTCAGAAATCATTACCAATACATCGAGCCCATGATGATAAGAACGGAGAAAAACCCAACTCTGAAGCTTTTATTAGTGATATTGTGAGTTTATAGAAGAGAAGATTGCTGTCGAAATGGCTACTGAACCAATTAAGTTGAATTTGAACGACTTTGTCGGCAATCCTGAAACAGACGAAGCTACGCAAGCCCTAAAGGATTCCATGCAAACAGAAGAAGGGCGACAAATGGTTGACAAGTTGCAAGAATACTTCTCCAATCTGAATACTAAATTCCAAGATATGTCCGAGGAGGAACAGGTTGAATTCAAGGAGAAGATTATGGGCAAACTTAAAGGATCTTTAGGAAATCTTCAAGGGGAAATTAAAGACAAAATAATGGAAGCGGCAAAAACGAAAATCTACACCAACCTAATACTTTTAGTTATTGTGATCTTGATCATTATTTCCATTTTAGGTTAGATTATTATTCATCTTATAAGACAAAACTAGGTTTTTAATAAAAGTGTTAATTGATTAAATTAATGTATTGTTTTTTACAGGATTTTTCACCTACAAAATTATCAAGCACGTGAAATCTAAGGAAGAGAAGCGAGAAAAGAAGACTGGAAAAGCTATCAAGGCAACTGGAAAAACTTCTAACAAATCTAACAAAAAGAAAGCCTAGTAAAAAAATAAAAGTGTTCAAATTGAATTAGAATCATTGTATTGATGAAAAATAAAAACAAGTACTGATACCATTGATATCTTTTGTCTTATCGTAGTAAATATTGCAACCAATATATCGTCAATTGATATTTAATGGCCAAAATACGTTATCTGAAAACCTCTCGATATTATTGGTAATTGAAAGAGATAATTATTATGAACGATAGTGAGGTGCACCATGTTCATAATTATTTTGAAAGCTTTATATGTTCAGGATCAGATGATGGCAACGATCGGTCCGCCAACCTGTCCTTCGTTTAAAAAAATGAAACGAACTGATACTATGACTCATTTAAATCATAAGCCACAATAATTAGTCAAAAACCATAAGAAAAGATTAAACAGGCAATTTTAGAAGGTGAGTTCGACAATAACAATTAATAACAAAAACAATTAGGGAAAGGTAACCTTGAGTGCGTTTTGTTGCACCTGACGCCAATTACAGTGGGCACTTGTGATGAATTTGTCAAAAATGAGTCACAAATTTTACATAATCCTTTTCCCATTTCATTCTTTGTCTAATTACAAAAATTCCCGTTTTACTTCGAAATATTTTATGAAGGGTTGAGCGGTTCTGGAATGTCCTTTTAAAATTGTGGGAAAAACCGGTTTTGTTACAGTGATCTGTTCGGTCTGTTTAAGCACTAGAGGTGTAATTGCACAGATCTGTATCATAAAGCTGTCTAAAAATGTTCAAATCATTATTGTGTATTTAAATACACCGGAAAAATTGATTTATTTTAGGCATTCTTCGGAATTTTTGTTGGAGCTGAAAATCTGACCAATACTGCTTTATGAAACTCAAGTGGGCGACTTGAAATGGCATTTTGAACCAAAAAGGACGCAAAATAAGTTTACAAAAATGGATTTTAGACTTAGTACAAGTTAAAAATAAGTAGGTACACTTTATTTTGATTTAGTTACTTTAGATATCGTGAGATTTTTATATATCACCGAAGAGGGCGAGTTGGGTTATTATATTGGATGCTTATGGATTCATTCAATATAAAAAATATATTTTAGTCTTTTTGGATTTATCGAGGAGGGTTTCCGGAGGTCCTCCTCAGATGTTAAAATGGAGCCGAGACTCAGGAAATGTTGCAATGAGTTGGACTTTGGACTCCCGGCCGCGTGGCCGTGGGGTGGAACCACTCGTGGTGCTACGAAGGAGAATTATTATAAATACTCACGCCTTTGTTGTCTCCCTGGTTGTCTTTCCTCGTCTGTNTTTTCAGACTTATTAAATCAGTTCTAACTAAAATGCACATAAGTGAATAAAGCAATAAAAGAAAAACTGTTGTGCAAGGTTGTCATCAAACCCGTTTGGACTTACTGTAAATCTTCAATTAATATCCGTCAAGCTTTTTCAAACATAAGAATACAACCCAGTGCTAATAAAGATCTAAACTCTAAACCAGTGATGGGCAAATTACAGCTCGCAAGCCAAATCCGGCCCGCGACGTGGTTTTGAAAACCACCTAGGAAAAGTTATAAATATTATTGTGTATCATATACAGTTACTCCTGAAAGTATTCGACAATGTTTGAAATGGAATTTAAAAG
>JXOV01025833.1:0-26905 GCA_001014945.1 Clogmia albipunctata
CAATTTTATTGACCGATAAAGATGTTGCTTTTAACATTTTTTTAATTAAATATTATTTAACACTTTAAATTACTCTAACCAGACGCCTCCATTACAAATCTATACAAAAGTATTTGAATTAATTTCATGACTAGTTAATAAATGTTTTCTTTGTATCCTTCTATTTTGTAATAACTTTCACATGTAAACTTGCTTTGAAATTCGTCATATTAAGTGGTTGGTCACTATAAGAGGAGTCATATTAAAAGGATTGTACTGTATGTAAATTAATATCCCACTTTTTATATTTATAAATATAAAAATTGGTTTAATGTGAATCCAATTCAAATAATGCTTCGGCATTAAATGGATAAATTACAGATTTTGCTAATAAACAAACTGTAATGAATATTTTAATGTGAATTTAATCAAATAACAAACTCGGGTAAAACATTAATAATGAATATTAAACATCTCTTACAGCAATTCCAGTTCGGGCAGTCCTTTAAAAGCCTGCTCATCGAGGCAGGTGATTTCATTATTATCTAATTGTAAGCTCCTTAGTGAGGCGGCTCCCTTGAAGATGCGTCGCCCGATGGACGTCAGCTGGTTGTGCGACAAATCCCTGGAAAATTGACCAAAAATTAGGGCAAATTGAAAATGGGGAAATTTTATGGGCGGAATTTACAGTCGGAGGAGACTCGTGGTGGTGGCCAGGAAGTTATCTGGGATTGACTTGAGTTTGTTATTGTTCAGCCGCCTGGAATTGAAGATAAATTGCCATCAAATCCTCAGGAAATCTGTTCATTTTCCTGCATTTGTGATCTACTTACAGTCTTTCGAGCGCCACCAAATCGGCGAGGGCATCCTTCTCGATGGTGTGGATCTGGTTGTCGGTTAATTGCCTGCAATAAAGACCAGAAGTATGAGAGATTGAGATTAATGCTCCACTTTTTGTAACCTAATCAAAACTAATCACGCCCCTTGAGGGCTACTGCGATCGAATTAGCTTTTCTGACACAATTCAATCTATCTTTATCTGCCATTTAAATCGGACGGGTTCTTTTATGCTACATCGTAGTCTAGCCCAAGACATGGAGAGATAGAGACAGAGAAAAACATTGAGACTTGGTAACACTCTCTTAATCGGGCATTGCTTCCATTTAGCATATCTCTTGATCGTAGTAACCGAACAATAAACTTTTAAGAGCCGCATCCGGCAAGAATCGCAGCAAGCCATGGATGATGGCGATATATAATAATAATAATGCGTATCGATGATGACACAAAAACACTGTCATTATTCTGATAAAGGAATAACGTAACGATAAAATTGAGACAATAAAGTCACGTAAGGACATAAAAATCGAATTAAAATGTTTTATTCCCGATATAATGAATTCATTCATTAATAATGATGCTGCCACTCATGGAATTGATTCAAATCGCGCGCGCCAGAGAGCGAGGCGAAAAGGAGGCGGTGAATCAAATGTCAAATAATGAAATTTATTGGGCATAAAATGTGCAGAATTATTCCGGAATCCGCGAAAAGACAAGATTAAATCGTCTCGATGGTTGATTGGAAACTCGATCCCGGTGGATATATTACGGAGATGGATAAGTGAGTGGTTGGAGAGGAAGAGGAGTCCCAAACTGAAACCGATTTTCTACACCTCTCCCATTAATGTGACGTTTCAAACAAATTACATGCGATTTTTAATTCTCTGTCGTATCTCGCGCTGTGCTCGCGAGCCATTAAAATTGGCCAATGTTCACCGGTTTTTTGTCGTTTATTTGAATGCGTTCGCCGCGATAAACGTTTAACGTGCGAGAACCGAATGGACAAGTGGTTTGTTGGGGCCATTAAATCTGCCCGTGCAATCAGCAGTTTTTCACATTCTCGACTCTTGACTGCCGTTGCGCCAATGCTGCTGCTGCTGTTACTGCAGTTCTCTCTTTTGTCAGAGTCCAACAAACGATAAACATAAACAAATTGTAAATTAATTTTAATAAACAACAGCGCAAACAGTCCTCAGTTTTATTGCCACCTAACGACTCCCCAGCCCAGCCTCCGTCGTTGACGTGGTCGTCCATCGGCACCAGCAGTAACAACACAACAACAGCGTTCCAAAGTACTTGATTTGGCAATTGAATAATGCCTGACAATGACTTTTATTAGATTTAATTAATTGATAAATGGGTTCTTTGGCATTCCCAAAGCACTCACCTCAACTCGATTTCAATTTATTTGGGAAATAGGTTTTCTGATTCAAATCAATTTTGTTTAATGTAATTTTTAAATGCAAGAAGCCGAGTTTTCGTAACAAGTGCAAAAATATAGCTTTAATTTACTTGATACAATTCTATTGAAAAAGCAAATTAGTAACCAATGCTCTTTAGAAAGTGCTTCATAATTAAAACCTGTTTAATTATGCATTATTCAATACCCAAAAACAATCATATATCGTGTAAATACAAAAAATTAGTCTTCGTACAAAATTTTGACATTTTTCTCTCCTCTATAATAAAGTAGGCTGTGATACATTAATCAATTTGAATTTTCCTCATTTAAAGCAGAAAAGCAAAGTTTTTCTTAAATGTTCTGAATTGTAAAATTGGTTGAAATGATTAGTGCTATCAAGTGAATTTTAATGATACAGTATATTAGGCTCAATTTACGTGATATACCGAAAAATTAGGACCGAAAGTTTTTGACAAATACTTCCTTTGATTGTTTGTGTTGAGACCTTAAATTAATACTGGATTGTCTTTTTATTCTTTACTCTATATTTCGAGAAAAAATAGCAAATAAATATGCAATTTGTATAAAAACTCATTTCATTCGTGTTTTAGATTTTTACTTGTAATTAATTATGGTTAATTTTTGCCACTCGCTTTTTAAATAATTATTTGCATTTTTGAAACATAAAATTTACATTGCTTTTCTAATCTTTGGTCTGCCAAGGGTGTTTTTATAGCACTAGTACTTTAAAATGTTCTTTAGCGATAATATCTCCTATGTGAAGCAAAAAGAGTAAGAAGTTAATCCTCTTTTAAGAAATATTCACATGTCTTCTTTAAACCTAGTAGAGTAATTTCTGAAATTAATTGTTATTGTTAATTTAATTTATACAATTAAAACCACCATCCATTAATAATATAAATGGTTGATTTATAGAACTTCCCATATCTAATCTTTGAGTTTTTGAAAGGAAAAGTATACCACCTAATTACTCAAAAAATATTTAAACAAGGCTGTTAATAAGCCGGTAAAGGCAAACAATATTTAATTAATTTATTAGATTTGCAATTCAAATATATGCACGGCATGTTAACAAGGTGTAAAGCAAACAAAACGTGTGGGTGCTTTTGTGCAAATATAAATTCGCCGAGCTCATTAAAATGTTAGAAACAGTCAATTCTTTTATTTGAATATGGTTGAAATAATTAAATTAATCTTCCTCAAAATTTGGTATTCATAGAATTATTGGACCCATAAATTCGAAAATTTTAGTGTTGGAAAGGAGAGATAAATGATAGAATCTCTTTGAAAAGTGGAGAAAAGAAAGCAGAATAGTCGTGTTGGAATTGGAATTAAACGTTTATCGTATCTTTTATCAGATATAAAAGAGAGTAAAGGTGCGGGAATGGAGCAGTCATTGATGTCGACGACAAGACTCGGGTGTCTACCGGTGTTCCAGTCTCCCGGTATCAAATAACACTATCAATTCAGTTCAACGTAATAAATGTTGGTTGATGGAAGTGAATTCCATCACAATATTAACATTCTGATTCCCCTCGCCCTCAATCATCCCTTCTAAAATATAGATTGTATTAAAAATCAGAAAATCAAATTCCCTTTGAATATTATATTAAATGAATAATTTTTTGGGAATAAGTTCTTAGCCATACACATCTCCTTGTACATCGCCGTAGATTTCCCACCCTATCGAAATGTTATCACTAACTAATTTGTGGCTATACAATATTTCTTAATAATAATGAATGATTCATTTAAAAGATTTTGAAAAGCAATAAGATGGGACTGGAAAAAGTATTTATTAGACCCGCCATTCAGGACCGCACACTAGGGCAACATAGATCTAGCTTACTTAAAAGGAGAGGTTTAATGTTGGTAGTATGCACAGTTTGTTTGAAATGCAAGTTATTTTTAGACCCACAATTTGTTAACATAATCTCGATATATTAACCAATTGTGGGGTGTTTCCTCTCTGCTCTGATAATTTTTAAAATATTGAGATTTTTTAAAATTTTGAATAAACATTTGATAAAGAATATTTCAATTGCACTTTATAACTACATTTTCAAACAAATCGGATTTTTTTATTAATATTTTGTTAAATTCAATTTTCAGGCACTATTCGAATAGAATTACTGGACTAATAAAATATTTCTCTTTTTGCAATAACTCTTAATTTAAAAAATGGTTTAGGAAGTTCTTAAATTCATGTTGTATTTCCAATTTCCCATACAGTCTCTATTTTGAATTAAGTTGAGCAGGGTGCTCTGGAGGTGATTCCGAATCGAAAACCATATAAATGTACTCATTTATCCACCGCTTCCATGGATATGCTCCTTCGCTATAGACGTAATAAAATGGATTTTGTTCATAAATTTCGCATGGCATACATGCATATTCAAAATGGCAATAATCGGGTCGAAAATGTAATAACATCAAAAACACATACAGAGCGTAAAATGGCTGAAAGGCACAACTATTTCATGTAATTAAATAATATTTCGGATTAGAATATAAATTGGCACTAATGAGTGTTTTGTATTCACGGATTTTCCGCTGTGTAGCGCTCAATTAGGCTAATTATTCCGGGCCACACAGATCGTAAATCAGCTTGGATCACTCGGGACAAGCAAAAGAACAGCCAGCGAAGAAAGTTTGTCGATAGTTATCGAATTTGATGGGGAACATGAAAAATTAGCAATTTTAACGCTAATAAAAGTAAAATATCGGACCAACTAATAAATGGCTGGGGATTATGCAGATTAATTTTTCACTTTGACCGAAAAATTCCGCACAAATTTCATTCCCAGTTTAATTGGCGAGCGAATAATTAATAGCCCTCTCCTCTCTGCATAAATGGGTCATAAGTACAACGGGCAGTATTAATAAAAGCGAGCCACTTCCGAACCGTAATTAAAAAAGCAACCCCTCAACAAAAGTGCAAATTAAAAGATCAGCGGTCAGCATGCAAAATAAACGTATTATTCACTGTAATTAAACCAGAAATTATTAAAATCGTTTCTGCCCCGGACAACAAATACAATTACAGCCATTTTGCGACCCAAATGAATTGCTTGCTATTTTATTTGTTTGCATTTTTAACATTTCCGCAAACCATTTGCTTAGAAAAATCCATATTTTATTATCGTGAAAGCATTAAATTTAAATGCCCTTTTAATGTATGAAAGCCCAAATGTTAAACCCCATTGCGAAAAACGGCAAAGAAACCCCCCTCATTTTGCAAATAATAAACAAGAAATTTGGGGGGAAACAAAAATGCCACCCTTGCGATTGTCAGGACAGGGGCACTCAAATCCTGGAAAGAGAGTGTGTGCACAAACAAATATCCAAGAACCGCGTTTCGCCTCAGAAATCACAAGTTTTATAAGGTTTGATGTGTTCCACCAACTTGATGAAATTATGATGGAAATCTCGACTTAGACTAAAAACATTAACCGACTTTCAATTAGACGTAGTTTAATAAATATTCTTTCAAATTGGTAGTACATAGTTTATTTAAATAAATTACAAATGAGGCATTATTTATTTGCATGATTAATTTAAAATTTTATAGTTTTTTAATATAAGTGTTTAACAATGCTTATCGTCTGTGTTTTGTTCAAGACTTTATGCATTATTTAATTAATTCAAAGGAATATAATTTTTGAAAATTCCAAATAATTAAAATGCATAGTCTAGTAATTTAAATTAGACTAAAAACTTTAAAAACTTTGAAAACTTAACATTTTAATGAAAATATTTATTTTAAAAATTTTCAAATAATATTATTATCAAGAATGGAATTTTCTTTATTGTTTATAACATATTTCTCGACTCTTTGTTCTTTTCATTTCTAGAGAGGTTTTTGGCCAATAAACTTCCCGCGCTGGCCAGACGAGATGTTTCGGACATGCTTGGAGAAGACTAACAACAGATAGAAAATCGTGGAATTCTAGAAGAGAGGCCTACGTTCAGGAGTGGACGGACTTTTAGGCACTAATGATGATGATGATGATCTCTACTCTTTTAAGTGTACTGTATGTTTTCAAGAATTAATTATTAAAGTTCAAATATTGGAAGAAAATTTCATTTGTTTGAGTTTTTTTTTTAAAAAATTAAAAAACCAATGAAAATTAACTCTATTACAATGTCGTTCACTGTATATGTAATAAAGCAATGTAAATCGTCGCGTTGTGCAAAACACAAAAAATGTAATTGAAATATTTACATTAAAAATGCTTCCGTTCGATGCGTTAATAAAGAGAGGAGCCATTCCCTCGTGTCGCTTGTTTGGGGTGGAGCAGCAGCCCCGTCCGATTTTTGGCGTTTAATGGCCGGTCTGGGACTGTGCCGGTTGCCATTCTCTCCACTTCCCCATCAATAATCAGGAGCGGAGCGGCAATTTGACGAACATTTTTT
Source organism: Clogmia albipunctata (assembly GCA_001014945.1). Taxonomy (NCBI): domain Eukaryota; kingdom Metazoa; phylum Arthropoda; class Insecta; order Diptera; family Psychodidae; genus Clogmia; species Clogmia albipunctata. Next base: position 6,659 of record JXOV01025833.1, read on the forward strand.
GGCAGGGCGAAAATTTGGGATTCGTCAGGAGCCGCGCAAAAATGTGCATAAATAGCTAATGTGTTAATATACTCACAGGATCCGCAGTTTGGCCAGATGCTGAAAGTCCGCCTCGTATATCACCGAGATGTTGTTCCCCTGTAAATCCCTGGAAAATAGAAAGGAAAAAATGAGGGAAATTAGAAAAAAATACAAACAACAAAGTACGAGTAATGAGAATTTATTGGTCAAAGAATGTGCAATTTTCAGCTCTCTGCATCAATGTTCAAATATTTATTTTTGCTGGGGTTTATTAAAACGGCCATGGGATGGAGCAGGGTCGAGGGGCATATGCTATATGACATCGTAAATTGCAATTAAACGTTCCATCAAAAGCCAATATATGGCAATAAAATGGCACCTTTGTTAATCCGCAGAGGAGAGCGCAAAAAGAATCTAGCTTTTCATTAGCAAGAAAGTCAACAAATTTACAGCGTTGGATACTCTTTTATGGATATTGTCTTGTCCTGGTCTCGTCTTTTGTCCACCAGAGTGATGGCGATGGTGGATCTAATTGAATCTGTCTAAAGGAAGGAAGAAGAACGAGGGGAGAAAGACTTTATGGAGCTCTTGGGGATGGCGGTCATTTTTCAAAAGATAAAAGCGTTTGTTTGTAGACTTGAAGCGTGCATTCGACAGGATGTCATCCACCATTTGTCACACAATTTCCGGAACGTGTATCTGTTGTAGCAGGGGGATGAATCACTAATAACCAAAACCCAGAAATCCCTTCATTGTCTATTAATAAATGGTACCAAATTAATAACAATTTATCACCAGGAAATGGTCTGGATACATGGCCTTTTAGTCTCTATATGTGCAATTTGTCTGGATTCTCCAGCCTACTACTACAACCCATGATGAATCAGACTTTGGACCGGCATCTCTCCTCTTGATCCGATTATTATTCAATTGAAATGGAGGCTGGAAAATATTGGATTTCAAATTGATCGATTCAAGTGCATCAAATCCCTCTTCATCATTGTTTCTATTCCACTCTTGAGCCTCTGGTTCTTGCTCTCTAATCCAATCAAGTGTTCAGAGACGGGGAAATTTAATCGAGCGGACACAGCCAGGCAGTCCACTTGACCCTTCGTCGGAAATTCCCATCAAAATCAATTCATAACCTAACCAAAAAACGACCAACTCCCATTTGGACAGCGTCTTTAATCCATCAATCATTGAATAATATTTCTGTCTGTGTGCCCTGGACGGGTATCCGATTCCATGATGTTGTTTACACATCAAGGCCTCCAAAAAGCGGCAGAAACCAGCACCCCGAAACGTCAACACGTTTCAATCAACAACTACCCAGGAATCGAACAAACAAAGACCCATTTGTACAGACACTTTGTAATTATTTTCCCAAATTGAGGTACATCAGGAGGAGGGAGCGACAAATTTGGTTAAACAAATTTATTACAAATAGAATTCTTTGTGTCACATACTGTATTAGTGCACAAGCGTATAAATGAAACGTCAAAGTCGGGGTCACCAATTAGGCGGTTCTTGAAATTCTTCAGCACTTGTGGTTAATGCAATTGAAGTTCGGTATGTTGATTCGGGTTCATCGAACTGGAACACCAGTTAATGATGGGATTTTGACGAAAATTGGATTTTAATTTGATCACCAGTGTATATTGAAATTCGGAAATATGGCAATCACACACGTTTGACATTTACTCGGGTACCGCCATTTTGAATAAATATTCCCGCGGATTAATTGGAAGCCATATTGGCATTTTTATTGAATTTGTCTGTATTAAAGGTAATTTCAATTATAAATTAAATTCGATAACATTGCGGTGGATTTTTTTTTGTTGGATTTCGCAATTGAAGCAAATTCCAATCTGCCAAATTTAATCCCATTCACGTTTTGTTGAGTGGAAAAAAATATCGGATTGAATCACGCAACTCGAAAAGCGCCTTATTTTTCGTAATTCAAAACCCCAGGTCTGGTAATTGATATTTAATTTGGGGTTCATGTCCAAAAGAACGCAATTCAGAAGCCTTTGTTTGTGGCGCCAATTAAATCAAATTTTATGATTGGTATTAATTTCTGGAATTCTCCAAAGTTGCACACAAGTTTATAGCCATAGATTTGACATTCAATTTGATTGGATACGGTTCGCAAATCACATCTTATGGGAATGATGGAGCTGGATTTTGTCCAGAGTGCTCTTGTTTAAAATGTTGTGTTTAGTTTTGGGGAACAAGAGTTTCGAAATTATTTATTTATTGGAAACCCAATTTGGGCCAAGAAACCGCCTCAAATCGATAGTGCATGACCGATATTGGGCCATATCATCACAACCAGAGAGAACAACTTCCAGTGGACGATACACACAGCACAGTTCATTAAAATTTCAAATCACTGTTTGGATCGGGGGAATGCCAGAACTAAAATGTGGTGGCGGTTTCATCGAATAGAAATATACGACTGGGATTGGGTTTGAAATTAGGGCACTCCTTCATTAACAATTTAGCAGCCCAAAACACGCTGCTAATGGTTGACAATCGATACTCATTAAATGAGATCATTCCCACTTTTTATTGATGCATTGTCTTCAGTTCTAAGAAATTGAAATTGATTGACTTTTTGGTAAAAAATCTTACAAAAGAAGGATATTTAATAGAGACATTACTAGTCTATTTTTGTACCTTAATTTGTTGGGACAAATTCATTTAAACTTTTCCCTTTTCTCATTTGGATTTGTCATATTTTGAAATTAAGGTTGACATCGCCATCAGAGAGAATAAATTATTTTTCTCATTATTTTTACGGAAATGAAGAAACCTTAGAATGTATTATATATTAATTAAGTGTCAAAATTTCAATTATGTCTATATTAAGATTGACACTAATTGCCTTCTTCTAGGACAATTGGAATATGTTGAATGCAAGAATATTTAAATTAAATAATAGTTATTATACAACAAGATCAACAAACAACAAATTATTAAACACCAGGGTTCTAAAGGATTTTCAAAACATTTCTTAAAAATAAAATTGTGAAAATTAATTCAATTTAAAAACTTAGGTAAAAGTTTAAATTGGATTAAATTGAATTTAAATTTCGGAATGTCAAAGTCATTGATTAAATTGTCTGCAACGTTATCACCGCCTATTAAATAGTGTGTGATAAAATTGCAATCACGGCAGGGGGGCACGAGAAATTCAATTACTGCACATCATTGGGCATAATTGAATTTCCTAAAATTTTATTAAAAGCGCGCCGGACCACACTTTAGTAATAAAGTGCAAATTTGCAAAACACCAACCAATTGGATACTTGACAAATCGCCAATTATCGGTAATGTGGGAAGATGGGGATGATATTGGAGAAAGGGTGTCGATTTCGGATTAATTTTTCACCACGGCAGGAAAGTCAGGAAAATACTCTCATTAAGCGGATTTCAGAACGAAATTCGAGCCCCTTTGCTATTAATCCTCAAGGAGAAACGAGCTTCTCAGTTCTCGGTGCTACTGGCAAAAGGGGTGGAAAGTGTCGGGAAAGCAGCTAAAGATGGGGGTGCCAAACCCATGATGGTTTTAATAATAACAAGCGTCTGATCCGCAGATAACGAACTCCATAAACAACCCAAACCCCGTTTCGCACATGCCTCCATACATTAATAAGCACAGATTAGGGACTTTGGCGACAAGGACGCGCGTCAAAGAGGAGTCTAATATTCAGAATTGAGTTGTGTCTGACAGCTTTTAGTTAGGGTTGACAGTATTACAATTAATTAACTTTAAGAATTTTAAATAAGAAAATTAAATTAACCATTTTTACAATGAATCATTTCTTCTTAGAACGAAGAATAATTAAGAATGAAGATGACTATAAGCAAGAAAATATATACTACTCAGCTGTTTTCATTTAATTTCTATTTATGTTTCCATTAAAATTTCAATTTCCATTTCTTAGGGCATTTATAAAAATACTAAAAAAAGGATCTCTCCGCTGTATTTTCTGGGCTTCTTTCCATAAGGATAAGACTATTTATTTTCAACGATTCTTTCTTTCCTAAAATACTCCATTAAATGATCTTGAGTATTAGAACAATCTAAATAAAGAAGGGAATACCTTACCATAAAAATTAGGATCCACAATGAGAAATAGAACGCATAACAACACTATTATTAACCCTTGTCGGGGGGTTTCCGCAGCAACCGCACTTTTTCGGATTAAACACCAGAGAATAAAAGTGCTTAAATTGGCGAATCCGACTTGGGTGAACAGGGGGAAGGGGTACTAATATTAAAACTTTTCCCATTTGATGTGGGAATAATTATTATTAATTGGATTTCAGTGGATTTGGAACAGCAAAGAGGAGAATCAGAGAGCAATTGTAACAGCAGAAAGTCGAAAAGAAGAATCGTCTCCTCAATCAGTGTCACTTCTCATCACAGCTCAGCCGCACTCTTGTCGTCGCCTTTGAATTAATTTCGACCTCTACTCACTCCTCCTCGAGCCCAGAACTCATCCAGATGACAGTGAATTTGTGGTCGACCATAATCTATTGCGCGTATCAAATTTCCCTCCAACTAGGCTAGGGTCTACATCAATTATTCGCAGTAATCTGGTCGTAATGAATTTTTTATGGTTTAATTACAGAAAACAGCCCGTGCCATTGACGGTCTCATAATTGGAGGTGATGGTATGTAAACAAGAGGCAGTTCCCGGGATAAGAACAAGTATGTTCAAGGCGAATTTTATAAGAGCCTTCGAAGAAATTCAGAGAAAATTTCATTTAATAAAAGTCATATTCCCCAGAAATGTATTTAACAGGGACCATTTCCTTTGATCTCTTCGCTCCAGCCTCTTTGGAGTCTGCTCAACATAACAAGATGATGACAATTTCGGGTGACAGCTCTTTGATGAACTTGATACTGTTGCTCTGATGCATCAACAGCAGTGACCTAATAAACTTTTTACTTTCTCCCATTTCCCCCCAACAGAAAGTCAGATTCTTGTACCTGAATCTTCTTCCCCCCGTTCAAATCCCCCTCACTTTTGGAAAAGGAGCCAGATTGGAATTTAATTGGTGTTGGAAAACAGATTCTTCCCAACTTTCAAAATCAATAAATGAGGCATTTAGTGCGATAAAGAATATAATTGAATACATTTACATTATTTTCAAAATATTGAAACAAGATTATTTTTAAAAAATAACTAATCATGATAAGGAAAATTTAAAAATAAGTAAATTAGATTAGGATTTGAGTAATTTTGTACTAGAAAGATTGTTTTTTTATTACATTTAATTTGTAAGTATTGGAAGTAGTTATTTTAAATTAATTGTAATAACTGATCTATGGCCAGATCTGAATTCAATAAGTTTTCAAATAACCAAATATGTTGGGTCTCTAATCCTCAATCAATCACTTTGTAGCATATTTCACTAAGTACCTCTATTATCATATCCGGTAAAGTGTTCATGTAATTCCGATAAAGTGGAAATGATTGAGAGAGATGGAGAGGAGAAGGAATAAACAAAAACAACTAAATGAAATTATCCACCAATTAGTGATCCATCATCGGAGTTCCGCCACTTGGCTTTATGAGTCAGGAATCGGAAAGTAATTACGTCTTATTACCAGGGAAATCCTATTCATTCCCACCAGCTCTGATATAATTCTGCGAAAGAATTTTCGGGTCAATCAGACCGAATCAATTAACGGACCAGATTGATTCAATCAATTGGATCTTTCAGCAGCGTCTAATTTGCGAACTTGGGTGATTTGCCAATGATGACGATAATGCTGATGATGAATTCACCAGGATCTTGGCAAAGGTGTGAAGAATAGGCGTCTAATGAGGGGGTGGAATTGAAAAGGTGTCGCTCGAATTCACGCGAAAAATTGCTCGAAATTATTCCAATTATCTAAAGCAAAATGAGGGGCTTTGATAACGGTAATCATTTTCCATTTTGAATTAAATCTAATTATAAAATCCAAATAGACAATCTGTGTGTACGTACGACGACACAAAGGATTCGGTTTCTGGATTTGAGCGAATCAAGGCGATGAAAGGATTGAACAAGTGCTCTTCATCAACGCTTTCTTCTATCTCGCCCTCTTTCACTCCCACTTTCACTCGAACCAAATGCCAATCTCATCGCGAACGATTTGTTTCGCCAAATCTGTTTGTCATAACATTCGGATGAGTGAACGACACTGCCAATCCAACACCAGTCTCTTCCTTTTCTCCGATACCCATTCGTACGGCGTTCTGAAGGGAGACACACAACCCCAGGATTTTTTGTATCGACAAGAAATCGAATCAAATCGGATTTGTGTGTTTTTTTCCTTTCCATCTTCACAGTCACTTTTTTTTGGAGGCAGAGAAGAAATGGGAGCTTTTGGGGTGAAGAAGGGCAAAAAGAATGTGATGATGATGAAAGCAAAGCATTCCTTAGAATAAAAGCCCCATAATTTCCTCACCATCGACCGATGCAGGATTCCTTTTTCCACTCTCGATTCGATTGCTGATTCCACTGCCTTCACTTCTTATACGAGTACTGCTGTCGTTCAAAAAAATTTTCCCTTTCAATTCCTGTAAGGAACATGGGGGGTCGCAACCTCAACCAACGGGTTTTGCGACATTTCGGTGACTATTTGTTTTCAGTGTATTAGCAGTCAATTAATAGCACCTAGACCAGTTGAAAAAGGACCCAGTCAATCCTATCCGCCCAGGGATCGAACCCTTGACTCCGAAGAGGCAGCCGGATGCGTTAACACATCGGCCACGAGACAGATACTGCTGTCGTTCAAGGGGAAAAGTAAATTTATTCCCTTTCATTGAACCAACTATAAATAAGACACTTCTGCATGAAGATTTACGAAAACAGATGAATATTTGTGCTTAAAATCATGTTATGGATATTATGTTTAAAATAAAAAATCTGTTAAAATTGAAATGTGCTTTAAAATTAAATTAAACCATTTAATATATTTATTTTGAATTCAATCCTTTGTATAATTGGCATTTAAAAACCTTTTAATTATATATTATACCAACAAATATTGTGTGCTGTGATATTTATTTGATGAATCAATTAAGAAAAAATTAATATTCATATTTGTAGGGTTTTTTTCCAAACTAACTTTTAAACATTTTAATTAATTGCTTAAAATGCTTTCGGGAAAATTTACGTCATTTCATACTTGTTATTTAAATATTTTTAAATGAGTCATGTTTAGTGTGATGTAATATAATTTAAGTATTACAATATTCATAAATTTGAAGAAAAAGCCACAATATTATCAAAATAATAAAACGCGGTTTAAATAATTGATTTTTTATATTAAAATAAGAGATTTTTTAAGGAATTTATGAGATGATAAAGCTTTTAAGTTCAATTAAAGAAAAGTTGGATTTAAATTTGTAACTATTGAAAAGTTAATATAATTATTCTAGTATATACAAATTAGGCAACAATTTTAATCTGCAATTTGGTAGGAATTAATAATTTCCATCCGGTTATTAAATTCGGTTTAAAAAAAATTAAGGCATGAAAATGGAAGGGATTGGTGGTAATTCTTTGGTCAAATCACCTCAACTGGACTGTGAACACGGTTTCATTGTTGCTGGTCATTATCGTTCCGTGTGTGTGCTGGAATGACAGGGCAAGAAATTCTAGATCCAGTGGAGCGAAGGAACGGCATGAAGCGCGCATTCTGAGAGTGAGTTTGGAAGCGCTTTGAATTGGTCGATAATCGGAAAGGTAAACACTAATCAGGCCGGACAGATCTTATCTCATTTATGGTCCTCTGGCCACTGGGATCATTAGCACGCACACATCAGGGCCGTGAAGATTGATTAATGAGGAGCGGGAGGCGAAACAAGTGGTCGCTTCTAAACAGAATTTCGAAGCGTCTAATCGGAAAGACAAATAATGACTTGCTGCTCATTTCTGGGCATTTTCTCCACTAGAATTAGAAGCAATGACTAGCCAGAAGTGAAATAAAATTAATACATGTCCCATTTTTTTTATAAAAAAAGTGTCATATTTCTGGTGAAGAAGAAAATTTGGGAAAAGTGCGAAATTCGAATTAAAATTTCATTTCAATTTGTCTGTTTGAAGATCTCTCTTCCCTTTAATCTTCTTAGAGGCATTCCCATCCTTTACCCTCTTTCCTTCCTCCCTTTAAAAGACGAAACTGGGACACACGATTTTGAACAAGGAGGAAACGTCTTCCATGCAAAACGGGAAATTCGATCCCAAAGTACATGGAATTAATGGACGGAATAAATGTTCAGATTCATTTTTCAGAATGCGGAAACATAACTCCATGAGGCGAAAAGGGAGTGTGTATTGAAATCCTTGTCGATATAATGTTCTGTTCAAGGGGGCTCGGTCTTCATCTCTCACTCTCAATGTCTATCGTTTATCACAAATCCCCTCAAACATTAAAGGGAAATCTGCATATTGCCACTTTTCCCATTTTAATACCGTCGAACAAAGTGGATTGTTCCAGGAAATTTCGGATCTGAGACGAGTCTCAGGCTCTAGTATAGAGAAGAGACTTTCATAAAATGTAATCGGTAATATTTCCAATAGAAAATTGTAGGATATCTGCCTTTATTGGAATTTCTTATTCAGCAAACGACACTCCATTATTTGAAATTCAATTCCAACATTGAACATTGCTGATTAAAAAGGTACTGCAATGGATACTTTTTGCACAAGTTTTATTGAGATTCAGGGAATTGAGAAGTTTGACCTAGTTGTAGTTGTTTATTGCAACTATTGCAATTTATCACAAAATATCATTTGTCTACGACAATCATTTCCAATTTATCAAAAGGAAAATTCAAATGAAAATTTTAATTAATTTGTTATTGAAGTACTTCTTTATAATTTGGATAAAACATCACAAATTTAACTACAGAGCGCAACAGTCGTGTAACTGTCTTGGCCTACAATTTAGCAATAAAAAAGACCCTTTTCCAAATTTTGATATAAAAAGAACTGGTTTTCATTAATTTATGCTTCATTAAAAAATGAAACTTTTCTAAATGAAACATAATAATCATCACGGCTTGAAAAACTGAATGAGTACAGGCATGAAAAATGTACTCTAGAAATGAAAAGATACAACTTCATTCACAAATACATCTTATCATCATTCGACTTCTTCTTCTTATTCTAGTCTGAAGAATGAAACATCGAAATGTTTCATTAAATGTTATGTTTCTATTTTTTAAAACTACAAAAAGCCCCCAGAGTATCAAAGTAATGTTTCCCATATGAATATTTAATTAGTTTTTGTGCTATTCGCGTCGTCGACTTCGTCTCCTAGCGGAAACAGCCTTCCTTCTTAAAAACCGAAACTTAAAACGTCTTGAAGCGAAAATAACTATTTCAATCCATTTTCTTTTCTTCTTAAAATTATTTTCTAAAATCTATCGAAATAATAGGTATTTTCTACCTCTATTCTAAAAATATCATTAGTTGAAATAGAGTTCTTCATCTACCCAAAGCAATGCCTTTAACAGCCAATTTATCTCATATCTAAACAATGTTTAACCTCAGGTTAATTGAATCAATTATTGCACATAATAAATTCCGAATTTCCGAATGACAAATTCACTTGTTTCCCAATCATCATTCATTTTGACTCTGAAAAGTCAAAGAAGGCAACATTTGGGGCTAATTATCTTTGGAATTGTCATGTAAGTTGCATTCTGGCCATGATTCATTATCTCTCTCTGTGTCTTGTAATTCCATTTCCCGAAAATATGGTCGATGTCGTTAATGACGTCTATAAATCATTGGCTGTGCGGTATTTGTCCAATTCTTCCGGCTCCTTTATCTAAACCAAACAGACGAGCCGATGATGGCGATGGGAAATTCAGCCTACGGAGCAGGAAGAGGAGGAGTAGGAGGAGCAGAGAGAAGAACATGTCCCCGAGTCCAAACAAACGATAATCAGACATTTGATGACAATGTAAATATTTTCTAATTTGGAAAGCAAACCGAAAACACGGAGCCCAATTAACACACACAGTTTGTGTTTGTGTCTAAACTTTCGGATAAGAATGTGGGTGGAATAACCTGGTCGCGGACCTTTACCCAAGTCCTGTTCCAGACCGTTAGGACTTTCGGAAAGAGGTGTCAAATAACAACTCTGGATGACTTGTTTTCCCCGGGTAAACACACCCCGAAATAGAGATTTCCATCAGGGGCCAGATGTCCAAGATAGCTGCTCTCTTCTTCTGTCCCAGCACCTAACAAATATTCGTAACATTTCATAACAGAAGCTAGGATTGACATCTTTTATAATCATCAATTTACTCTAAATTTAACCGTTGTACTTAAAATTTGTATTGAAATTATATTTAACAGTTATAGTTAAACAATTTTTTTTTACAAAAAGCCTATACTAAAGCAAAGACGCTCATCCTTGAATACGTCGTCCGGATTTTACGTGACGGGAGAAAAATTAGATGAATCCATCTGGTTGGTATTTTTTATTGATAAAATGAGAACTAGACAGATGTATATTGTTTTCTAGATTCTATCTAGTACAGAATTTAACATTATTTTCTTAAAATTTCAATACTTTTTACCGAATTGGGTGAGAGAATTTTTGGGATTTTTTCGCATTTCGGTACAAAATAAGTAATATTAATCTTATTAGACCTAAAAATTATTGTCTGAAGTAGTTTTCACACGTATTTAATCACTTTAAAAGTCTTTTGTTACAATACTATCGCTAATTTTCTTGCATACAAAATCAAAACAATGAATGATAGCCGGCTGTTGACGTTTCATTACTAATACCACCACAGATCCGTACAAATTTATAGTTAATTAGCGTTGTACTAAAGTACGCGTTTTTAAGACGTTAATTGCTTGTTAGTTACATAAAATGATGATGCACTAAAGTCAATTTAAATCACAAGCTTATCGACTGTGTTTTTTCCTAGACTTACTGAATTTTCAAAACAAATAAACACAAAAAATAGATAATAAATTTACTTTTAGAATAAAATTTATACTTTTTGACAAGTAATGGTACAATATCCATTTTATATAACCATAATACAAAATATAATTTTATTTCTAATACTATTATTAAAATTTGTAAAAATTCCACAAAAATATAAAACGAAAAACGAGATTATGTATTAAATTATTAGGTTAATTATTTAAATATGAATAAAATTGTCCTTTTAAATTTTATTTGATGAACTGACTGCACTACTATAGAAAACTTTTATAAAGTATAACAACCCTAGTCGTATTTAAAGTTAATATTTGCCCATAAACAGAATTCCAAACAGAATTACACTTTGGGGAATCATTTTTCATATTTAATGCAGTCTGAAAACGGCAAAAAATTGGAAAAGTTTAAATGACCGGGAAGAGAAGATGAAGTGGCGGCACATCGTTGGATGGGGGCGGGACAGGAGCGGAAGGCGTTTGTTAAATTGCTGTTTTTCGGAAACAAGAAACATGCATTTCATTTCAATGATGAGGAGACAGAGACTTTGTGTGTAAACAAACAAGAGCTACTTCAATAATGAAAACAGAAAATAAACAAATGTCGAGTGCATAAAATTTGCGGGTTCAATTTCAGTTAAAGTGTGGACAGAAATTGAAGATTCTTTGCCCAAACCAAATACAGCCAAAAAAAACGGAGCCAAAAACCAAACCCATAAGAGGAGCAGAAGCAAGCAGCAGCCCAAAGAAGAGGACTGTCCTCTTGACATCGTTTCATGTGGGCAAAGAGGTTTTCCCTCTCTATCTCTCTCTCTGTGTCTGTTGTCGGAATTTGTTTACTGCAATGTTTCCAGATCTCGAATGACAGCAGCATTCCAACAATCCTCCAGCTGACCAAATACGAAATACGTACTTCTTTATGGACAGTTTTGAACAAGAGCGGAAAACACTGAAAACTTTAATTGCAATATCTTTGCCAATCCCCACTTTAAATACTCGAGTCCATGGAATTTAACCATAACAATAGACTACTAATTATGGCCACTAACTGCACTCACTTCAAGTGTCTTTAACTTTTCAAGTGGACACAAAGACTAGCTCTAGCTCCTCTCCTCTGCTGGCCAGAGAAGCCCTCACAAGTGAGTAATTTTCGCCATTGATAGATCTACAGCACAAAACCCCCTCCTGCTGTCTGTCGAATTACGGTTCTCAATGTGTCTGTGATTAGTCGAGTGGTCATTCAATTTAATCTGCCAACAAAATTGTCCACTTCATGTCTCTCTTCTTATTCATCTCATCTTGGAAAATATCAGCCAGTTGAAGATGAGGAGGAAGAGAGCTGGCTTCTTCCTCATCCATTGAAATCTCCACATCAAAACACACAAACAGCAGAGAGCTGTGCTGTCATCCAACACAAAACACTGTTTCTTCTTCCCACCGATTGTCTAGCTCTATCCCTCTAATTATAATTGAAAAAGTATCTAGGAATAGTCCTCGACAAATGTTTAAACACACTTCACATCAAAGATTGGTTAAATGGGGTCAATAAGGCGCAGTAATCATTTAATAACGAGTGTTATTAAAGATCCTTCAGTAAAAATTTTGAATGATAATAGAAGACTTTAAAGGTACAGACGTACTTTGCTTTCAAATGATTACGTAAGACTTAAGCTTACTTATATAAAAATGAAACCCTAAAATATTTCTTTGTAATAATCATTTCATTATGATGGTCATTTTTCTTTACAAATGCAAAGGACAAAGGTAAATCGATATAATAAAGTCTTCCACATTTATTATTGATAAATTTCTGACGTCAGCAACCTGCTTGTAAAATTAGAATTCGATAAAAATTCATCAAGTCTATGATTTTATCAGCTATTAATTATTTATTATTATTTTTTTATATATTTTTAATGCCTTACACTATACAATAAATAACTGCGAGCTTAGTGTCCAGAAATAAGATTAGTCAATTAATGTCAATTAGTTTCCTTAAAATAATGTACTATATGAGGTCCACTCGCCACTACAACTACATTTTTATATAACCTTATTTTAAGATATATTGTCTGGTATGATTGTATTGTTTTGATGAAATAATACAAATTTAAGATAGAAATTAGGAAATTGGTTCATTAAGAAATTAAAACTTTTCTTTTTAATTAAATTTTTTAAAATTAAATAAATCCCGATGCGATTTTCTTTGCATTAATTCATTCTTATAATTATTTCACAGTCTGTGAAAGGGAAGATGAAATCAGTTTATCAACAAAAGCGAAGAAACACGTCGTGCATTGAAGATTAAAAGTGTTGCGCGCTGAATTGATTCGCAAATGAATTGGAACACATTTAATTGGCACCGAGGGAAGTCTCTCATTAGATATTCCAGAACACTTTCACCGGCCGCTCTGTCGTCATCATCAGAAGCAGCAGAGAATGTGCCTCCCCATTTCCGGGCGAAAGTGATTTTGATCCGAAAGTTTTGGCATCCAGCCAATAAGTCGGAAACACAAAGGCGGCGAAGTGGCAGGAATTAATGGAGTCTGGGTGGTGGAACACAGCACATCATAATTGCATTAAAAGGGAAACGACGACATCCTCATATACATAAATTAGCACTCAAAAGCAGGAATAATGCATAACGATTAGGCAAAAGGAACACAAGAAAGCCAATTCCCTTCCTTTAATGGGCCTTTAAAAGTTCCTGCAAATGAATTCTATCATAAAAAGGGGTTCGTAATCTAATTCTTGTGTATTTTATTGTAAAATTTACATGCTGCTGTAATAATTAAATTTTCTTTCCAACATTTTCGAATTTTCTAAATATGGATGGAAAAGTTAAAAGCTAATGTGTTTGGCAAATAAATTCGGTAAAAGGCTTTGTTAAACGAGAAGAAGGATATTTCCAATTTAGAAGCCAAATTTAATTAAATTTTATTTTTAAAAAAATCTAAAACCATTATATGTAACAATAATCGAAAACCCTATTTTAACAACACAAGTTAAGAAAATTCGCATAATTTTGTGTCTAAACTTATTTGTCAGCAAAGTTTAAAAGACAGAAACTGATTTATACAATATATTGGTCTTCATCCCCATAATGATTCCATCTGACGTTGTCTGCGAATGGAGAGACTCCAATTTGATTTCGCTTTTGGCAATTGTAAAACAGGAAAAGAAAACAAATGATAAAAAATTGACGTCTTTCCCGATAACTGTGGGGATCAATTGTGATTTGTCGGTAATTAACTTGGATCGATTTTCCCGGCGAATTTGCGCCTCGTGCCCATTATTTATTTATGCAGTCTTATTCGATTTGGGGGGCGAGAATCTGCTCTGCTCCAGAAACAATGGTCTCGGAGACGCGCGGAAAGAAAATTGGGAAAATTGTTCTTGGGAAAATATCGCGGCTCCATTCCCCCTAAAACCCATTTGTGCGCCCGCAGGGGAGTCGCCATAAATTTCCGCCGGCTCCCCAATCACCGGCATCTGGGTAGGAAGAGGAAGGAGGTGGGCACGGAGAGGCGTCCAATTCTCCAAAGGAAGGAAAGTCCTTTGTTATTCTTGCTACTATTGAGTGTCACTATCATTATGCGGTCGTTTGAATTTCGGTCGCGTTCACAGGTCGTAAAAACGACAGAACAACCCCTTTCCCCCATTCTCTTCAATTTCGGCAAAAGGTGAGGGTGGGTGGCCAGACGAAAAGCCTTCCTCCAATAAATGCGGAATTATGGGGGCTCATTCATTATTCACTATCATCATCACCGACCGACAAATTTCTGTTCGGTTTATCGACACTATATTCAATTACAATCCATTTGTTTATTGATTTCATTGACGACGGGGCAGTTTTGTGTACGCAGGGGTTGATTGAATTAAACGGGGGTAAGGCCCGCAAACAATATACCTGCAAGAAGGATTAATTTGACTAATTGGAGCCCCGGCTCAAATTCCCAGCCGATGAACGCGCGCTCTCTTTCTGATAATTCCTATACCACCCAGGATATTACCACATTTTTGTTACCTGAACTCTTGTCGTTATCGATTTAATAGTATGTCTTGGACAGAATAGAATTCCAAGAAGCTGTTTCTTATCGGAAGTTAAATGCACTATGGTAGAATGAATAATCCTTTACTATTCAAATAAGGAATTTTCCTTTCAGTTTATTTGATTTTATTAATTTGTAATTAAATTTGTAGAAAAGTAAAGCATATTGATTTTTTTTATTTAAAAAGCTAATGATTTTCATTTTAATTTATTAAACTATTTAGTAATTAAAAAAATTGGTTATTGTTGTTAAAAATAAAATTATAAAATCTCCTTAAAAAGAACCTTCCAAATAATTGTACTAATTCTTTGAAATAACCAAAGCTGAAATTTAAGCATTAATGCAATTTTGTGAACTTACGTGATGCTTGTAAAGAATATTTCATTGCAAATATATTAAAATAATAAGTTTCAAAACACAACCAATGTGCATTAGTAGTCTAGCGCCGAAAATATTTTCAACCGTAATTCTTTATTTCGAAATAGAATTCGACTCGTGTTATCAAATCACCTTAAAATGGCTTGTTTTGGTCAAAGAAAGTGAAATTCCAGCACCGCGGCCACCGGAGCCGGACCGAAATCCCCTGGAATTTGTATTCTTTTGGGGAGAAGGGCATAAAATTTATGGCTCTTTATCGCGCAACACTCGGCGTTTTTCAGAGTAATTACGACAATTGTCGGAAACCAAAGTGGCGACTCTCGACCATAGAGCTCTCTCCCTCGCCTTTGTAGATGGTTTCAGGCGGGCCACACGGTGTAGAAATGGGAAAGCTCTTATCTAGGATCGAAAATGGAACCCCCTCACTTGTTTTACGCTCTCCTGCTCAAAGAATGGATGAATGAAAAGTGCTGGAATTTCAGTCATTCGCTCGTCTTTTTCCACCTCCCCCCAAAAGCGGCGGCTAGAGAAAACAGTTTTTATGGATCTGCCAACCCCCAAAGTGCACGTGAACCCATGGCGAGGGAGATGGAAAGAGTCTCTAATGTAATATAAATGTAAATAAAATTAATTATTTCATTATTATTTATGGTAATGGACGAAAACTAATTACGCCTCGGTGCAGATTTTCGAGCAATAAAATCGCGCCAATTTTCCTGTGTTTCTCAGTATTTGGCTCCTAGTTTAAAAGAGATTACAGAAACAAGCTCTGGCTGCCGCCACGAGATAAGGACCAAAAATATTTCTATTATAATTGCCCGGGAGACGCTAAACAAACTAATTAACAATAAAAAGTTGAGTTATTATTTTATATAAATAGTTTTCTAGATGCTTCACTTTTTCCAGTAACTGATATTAGTTTTATTTGGTGTTTATTTGTAAAGTCAAGTCCTTAAATACCATAGATATATAAATTATACTTTTAGTGAAAGTTATCTTTGTTAATAATTAAAGAAAAAATTGCGATTTATTTTAAAATCAAGTAACAATCGCAGAACTCGTATGTTCAGCTACAAATTTTATACTCCATTTTATTTTTAAAGTCCGAGGAGGCCGGTTTACTTTTGTTAATTTTTGTCAGTCAATTTTTAGTTTTTAACATAACAAAATTTTGTATTTATAATTATGGAAGAAGACTTATTTCATTCGCTCATGTCTTCCTTCGCCTCGTCATACAGCGCGGAGGACGCTGAGGATACGGAGAAGCAAAAGAAGCAGCCAGACAAGGTGCGAAAGACAGAAAAATCAACCCCACCAGGAAAAATGAAGAAACAGTCACCAGATAAAGAGTCTTCCAACTTTATGGAGTATTTGAAGCGATTCCGGGAGGAGAACCCTAATATGAAGAGCGAGGAACTGCTGAAGAGAGCCAGGGATAATTTCTCGGGCTCGTCATCGTGTTGCTGCATCCCTAGTCCTATGAAACAGCCTTCCAAATCGAGAAATAGGTCTCGGGAGCGGCGAAGAGTACAGAAAAGAGTCAAGAGGAAGATGCGAAAGTCCAAGAATCGTAATAAAGTGAAGTGCGCACCTTCAAAGACCGGCATTGCGGGCTTCAGACGACGAATGAAGAAGAGTATGAGATCATCGGCAAGGCTGATCAATGCTCAGCGCTACGCACAAAAGAGGTTCCGAAGGAGGAGAAACAAGTCTAAAATGGGACGCAGTAGAAGAGGTATGAGAGGAGGCATGATAGATGGCGGTAGTCTTCAGCTAGGAGGCAAACCACAGACTTTTATTGTTAAAATTATTCCTATTCAAAATTCCGACTTTGAATAAACCTTGATTTATTTTGATACGTCTTTATAATTCTGCTTGAATTTGAGATATTTCAGGCAAGTCTCCCTTTTTTAATAGAGAACACAAGTTGTTCTTGATAGGATCTCGTCTAAGACGGTGGTTTCTTATAGATTACATGTCTTTTGACTTTAACCTGTATCATAGAAACCTATTAGCCTTCTTTCCATTCTAATCCAAAAGATTAATTCATATTTTGATATTTTTTAACAATTTTTTGTCTAAACGAAAAAAAAACAAATGACCTAATTTTGAAACTACTAGATTGACGATGTGTTCATAACTACTTTAATTGAAATGACGATCTATTCAAATTAATCGAAAAATATGGATTTTTTATGGAGCCTCACTAAACGGTTTCGCAGCTTCTGGTCGTTATTCACAATTATCTTTCGCACATTTCATCGGGAATGCGAAAATTAGCCCGTACACAAATTAGCTAATGTAAAAGAATTCCATAGTTTGAGGCTTTTAGGCGTGCTATAACAATTAACTGGCTATTCCATCTAGAACTTGGAACAAGAGAGAGGGAATTAATTAGTAAAGCCAGGCCCCTTTGGTGTGAAAAGCATATTTGTTTAGATGTTTTTACGTAATTCGTGTGTTCTTTCCCCTTTCATCTCTCACTCTCCCATTGTTTCCAATTTATTGTTTTGCCATTTCTTTGTAAATATTACGTCAAACCTGACCATTTTCGATTAAGAACCGAAGAACCGAGAGGGCGAATAATTAGGAGCAATATTAATCAGGCACTAACGAATCGGAAGGCCTACGGGAAAATTCCAAGAAGTTTCCATTTTTTTCGTATTTTCAAATGGGCAAAGAAAAATTTAAATATTTAATTAAAGTACCGCGGAGGCTGAGGAGAATTAATCAGAGGCACTCTGCCTATAAGCAGATGATTTTATCCAGGTTCAATAGGGTCGCGCTCCACTAGGTGATCAAGTTACAAAGATGGCGGACGATGTTCTTTTTCCCACTAACTTGTGCTTTGCCGAATCTGGAGCTGCGTTTCTGTGCCATAAACCACTTTTCTTGGCATAAATCGTTGCACTGTCCCCACACGTTATTTTGTCACTCATAATTTATCGCCATCCCAGGCTACACAGCTATAACATCGGAAGACAGATCAGAGAAGAAAATCTTTGCTTAACGAGTTACAAAACGATCCGTTTGAGATTATGCGGCGTGCCTTCGATTCGAATTTATTTAAATCACTCTTAACGATATTATTATTATAGCCATTCCGGCATCTCTCTGCGCAGAGATAAGACAGCACAAGAGACAAACATGAGGCCATTCCATAGTGCCACGAATCCATATTATGATAATGGGAAATGTGATTAGAGATGATCGAGCGAGGAGCGGAGAGGGGATCCTCAGATTACGGTAATAAAATTTTGAGATTTGTTTTCTTGACCGTTTATGGTGAGAAAAATCAGTGATGACCACAAAGACACAAAGGCATCGATGAATGGTAATTTCCGTGGCGTAGGTGAGAGATGATATTATTATAATCGCATTAGTCGGGTCAAAAGAGATACGATCGCACGATCGAGACACAGCGAATTGATCAACGTGAGACATTTATGATCGGCACAGGCGATTTATGTGATGGGATCTCTTACTTTATGTAGCTTTGTGATTTATTGACAAGTTTGCATTTCTCGCTTTGTCGGTAATAATGACTTTTGCGTTTTAATTACGCGGTTTACTTATTTTATGGAAGTACTAACAGAAAAAGTGAGCGTACACTGAAGTTTTTAAGACTAGTCTAAGAGACACAATTATTGTATAAATTACCTAGTCTTCTTTTCTTTAAAAAAGTTTTCATTTCTTTTTAGATAAATTTATTTATATACAATACATTTGCTAATATCTCTTGACTGAATTGGGATCGCGTTGGTGGCCAGATGTCTGTCGAATACTAAATGAGAATAGTCTCAATAGCCCGTCTAATTGGACATTTAACAATAAGAAAACAAATTAAAGATGAGCTAGAAAATAGAACGTAATTTGTCGAGACATGAATCAATGTAACGCTATTTTTAAACGAAATAAAAAAACGTGTAACTTGAAGACTTACACGGAAATAATTTAGAAAACATCTAATAACAATTCTAATTAAACGAAATACCTTGTCTTGTTTTCCCAAAAACGGAGCCTCATTAACCAAACATTTAATTCCCTATTACCTGACACTTGCCTCAAATTACGGCAATGATTAATGAGGAAAATAATTGTGTTTATTTCGTTTTAAAAATCATCCCAGAATTAAAAATTCATTACGATTCCACGAACTGTAATAGATCCTCCCCCTCTGCCGAGACTCGTGGCGGCTTCCCATCAACCTGACGAGTTTGTCTGCTGTACTGCTTCCCAATAATCATCTCTCTCGTAAAGACAGAATTCTTCAAAAACCCACCAACTCCCTTCTCCTTGTCTCTCAGTCTGTCTCTAAAAGTCTTTCGATCAGATGCGGAACCAGATCCAAACACCACCGCCGCAGTGTATCATCAATCCCGGGCTCTGATTATTATTATAAACAATGCTCAGGAGTGGCATAAACAAATACAGTTTTGAATACAATGGGCTGGGGAAGAAGATTCCGTGGTAAGATAATTGTGAAATCGGGACAAATTCTTCAATAACAGAAATTTGAGAAAGTAAGGGGATTTTAATATTAATAATATTCAAATAAAGAGGATTTAATTTTCGCTTCGCTTTATGGGAAATCTTATTTAATTTTGAAAGGATTATATGATTTGGAAATGAATATCTGGCACGCGGGGTATAATAACAAAATCTTTATTTCAATTATTTGGAATTTTCTAAAATAACAAAATGAAAAGCGAGTAAACTTTTGATTAGACCCAGAACGGAATTCGGTTGTAGTGCTTTGAGAACGAATTATTTTTTTATGATTTTGTCGCTTAATATTGATATTATGACACTCAATTTT
>JXOV01025833.1:27154-77582 GCA_001014945.1 Clogmia albipunctata
ATTAAATTTATGTGGTCGTCAGTTTTGAAGGGCGTGGTTAAACTGTGATTTGTTAGTGTAAAATAAAATAAGCCATCTATCGGAGAACTTATGAACTACGTTTTTTTGTGGTTTATCATAGACGCCGCAACATATATTTTTACAGAAATTCGAAGAATTTTTATGATTTTGAGTTAATTTATTTAAAAATACATACAATTTTCTATAAAACACGATCGATAAGCATTATTAAATACTCGAGCTTTCTTTAAGGCACACGATTCGCTCGTGGCTTGAAACAACCCTTGTGTTTAATAATGACTTATATTATCGACCATGTTGTATAAATAACTATTATTTATATAAAGATATTTGTGTGGACCTTTATTGAAAAACTATAAAGATATAATAATAAATTATAATTATAAGCCATTGCAGTTATAGATTTTTGGTTCCATGAAATAGATATCACCAAAGAAATATTTGTTCTGTCAGAGAAGTTTTTAAAGCACCAGTGGATGTATTGTGTAACTTTTGTTCTCTTTTCATGTTCAGTGTTTTCGAACTAAAATTGGGCCACAGTTAATTTTAGTTCGAAAAACCAAATGAAAAGAAATAACAAAAATTACACAATACACCCCTAGTTTTGAAAATAACTGAAGATTCTAGAAATATTACCCCTCGGATCTTTCTTTAAAAAAACTGATAGTGAAAGGACAACGTCTATACAAACAAAGGAGTAAGAACAAATTTCCTATGCCAAGTTCAATATATGAATCATGAATGTATGAATGAAATAACCAGCATCTCTTACAAGTAAATCACCTAACTGTTGAACAGAATCCGAAACAAAAATAGGATTTTTTTTTGTGGGAATGGTCATTTTATAAATAAAGGATTTAGTAAAAATTTGTTTAAAATTGAATTGAATAAAGTCCTCCTTATAATACGCTCAATTAAGATTATTAAAGACACTTTCTTTGCTTTGGAAAGGAACTAAAAAAATTGCATTAATCACCTTTAACTATGCGATGTGAACGACACGTTTTCAAAGTCATCCTTAATAATTTTAGTGAAGCATTAAAAAGGAGCTGTTGGTTGTTCAGAGCTAGAGAGACTTTGGTTGGACTGATGGAATTGTTGTGTTTGTGGAAAATGGTGGATGATATTTGTTATTTGGGCGAGTGGAGCGGGAAATCCCATCAGGGGGTTTGTAGTCGGTCGCAATTTCCATAAATATTAATATTTCCCCTAGTCTTGTTTGCTTAAAAACTGATTTTTAATGTTTATGTAACCGCATAGTGTTTTTTCATCTCACTGAATCCACAATTGTGTGGGGTGGATTTTCTCTGTTTTTGTATTATAATAATAACACCGAAGCCGCCTGTTTGGAAGGATTGCATTCACAAGCCAGCCAGCCAGCCGGTGATGATTCTTCTTGAAGGATTTCGGTGTCAGTTTGCAGGGATCAAAGGATTTCGGTTTGTTTTCGATTATTGCCGACAGAGAAAATAACCCTTTATTCATTTACCGCAAAAGGCAGATAATCCATCATTTGCAATGGACCTACTACCCTGTCATAAGCAGCACCCTGGCCCCCAATGGGCCAGTGATTGATGGACAGTCGATAATCGGCAAATTTTGTGCAACATTTGTTCCACTTCTCATTCGTTTCACGGGTTTTAAAGGGATGCTCTTGGTTAAACTGAAGATTTTCTCTCATTTCTTATTCTTCGGCTATATTGTAAGTCGATGAAAAACTCATCACCGTCTTCCTTCCCCAGGCGTGTCGTTTCCCCGGAATTAATATTCATATACAACTGGAAATATTCCCTAAAGAGTTGTCCCTTCTTATTACTCCATTTCGTCCTCCAAAGTTCATCTCGGAATTTTGAAATTGAAACAAAATCTCCATAATCTGTTCTCTTTTTCCCATTTTCCGCCCTCCTGCCTCACGTCGTCTTATCCACCTCCGGGGAGCTTAATATTCCACGGACTGACGACACAGTCTCATCTCTGAATCTTGGGTATATTTTAAACAAACGTAATTTATGGTAATTAGCATTAATATGATCTGTTGGAATGAAGATGGAGGCAAAGCTGAAGAAGAATCCTCTGACTGACTTTAACCAACCCCATTCTATTTTCTTTAAGTCTATCATTGTCAATAAGTTTGGATTAAAGCCTACAATATGTCCAATGCACCTAAACGGTATTTAAAGTGGATTTAATTCCAGAAGCTGGTTAATTCTTTAAAATATGATTATTTCTCGACATATTATAAGGTTGTCAACACTCTCCACGATGGAGAAAATGTTAATAAAAAGATTGAAAATGCATTTTCATTAAAATTAATTGGAATTCATTTTGCTAATTTATAATGAGGTAATTTATTTTTAATGAAATCATATTACATGCATGATAATAATTTTAAGGTATAATTCAAGTTGATCAAAGTAAGCCGCACTTTCATTTGACATCATGCGTAGTGAGTTTTGTTCCGTTAAGCTTTGGCTTTAGGCAGTAATTCCATGAAACAATTGACGGAAATGACATTTCAGATGTTTTTATTTGACTTTGGAATGAAATTGTTTTTTTTTTAATATTCCAGTAAACTCATTTTTATATTAATTCATTTCGTATTTATTTATAAAGAAAGGAAGGCTTCATTTTCCAAAATGAAAATTTCCTCTTAAAAATATTAAATATTTTTTGTATTGTTCTTTATGCTAATTATTATATTGGATTTTGTTTTTAATTTAATTTTGGATTCTTAGATTTGAATTTTTATAATTTTATATTTTTATCATTGAGTTTTTATACAACAGTTTATGTTAATTATTATGTTTTCAATTCATTAGAAACCGTAAAACTGCATATATTTAGATAGGCTTTGTTTAATGTTCTTTAAAGTTTCCGTTTTCCATAATTTACCATTAATTAATTATGTAATTAAAAACATCTGGTTGTAAAAACTAATTCATAAATAAACATTTTATTATAAATCCATAAATCATGAGTAATTTCTGGATAAAAATATGAAATTTGATGGCTTATTCTTGGCTAATTAGCGGAGAACATTTTTGGGTTACACAGAAATAAAAACCGAACGCATGTTTTTATATCCATTTTCCTCTCATTAGGTCCAGAGAGAGAGATGATTATCGGTCCTTGTTTAATGACTGGCAAAGAATGTTTACCTAGGAATTAAACCACAGGAATCAATTTGCCCTTTTCCAACAATAATTACGGCTTTCTGGACCCCTCCAACGAATTATTGCTTTTTTAATCAACCCCTAAACCCGACCCTTGTTTCCACGCCAGAGGAGCGCCTATAAAACCATGACTTCAAGTCCATAGATCAACTGTCGATTAGTTTGACGATTTGTATGCCTTTAAAGTTTATGTTTTAATGGTTTTTAATGAAAATAAAAAAAAATTGGGAAATTATTAATGAAATATTTATGATTCGATATTTAAAAAAAGGTAATTGTGAATTTATTGGCTTCGGGGTTTCGCCTCTAATTCATTTAGACGTGGCTCTCTGGAGAACCTGACCAGATCGATAAATAATAACGCCGATGATGGCTCAGGTTGGAAATTATTATGTCCCTTGTCAATGGGGGAACAAAAGATGGGCCCATTTTTTCACAGCGGGATCGCATTTTTTGTCTGTCGTTGGTTTTGTTTTGTTCTCCTCCCTCTCACCTCGCCTCGCCACTCCACTTGACCCCCGGCACCGGGAGGAGGTGAATAATGGTTGATTAAGTGCAGAGTCGAATGTGGGAGACGATGAGTTATGCCCGAGGCGTCACCAGTGGCAATAATGGCCCAGAAGATGCTGTCATTTTTTGGGAAAAGAAAGACCAACAACAGAAGAAAAACAACCAGAAATTAACAGCAGTGTTCTCTCCGACTGACAGCCTTCCAGTCGCTGTATCGAATTTCAATTTGATCCCGTGGCTCCGAGAGTCTTTCCTTCCACACTGTGTATCTAGACAGATTCCACAGACTTTTCCCAGCAAACCAGAAAGAACTGAAATCTCTTGCCCATTTCACGGTTCAACTCTCAGGTAAAAAGCAAAGGCCAGATAAATTGCGCCTCTCAATGGAATTTGGCAATTTCACGGGGACATATTAATGTACTTTGTTAGATGATTAGTCCGAAACATGAAAACCGCATTTAAATCCCGTGTTTCGGCCTCACCGCATAAGAGAATCTGACCAGCGCTCTCTAACCATAAAGTCTTTCCAGCTGAGGTACAGTAAAATGCCGATAAAAAGGAATTGGAGAACGTATGGAATACATTGTAATAAAACTTTTTCACTTTAATATCAATAAAACGAAGAAAAGAAATTAACCAATAAAGCGAAAAATAGACTATTTTAACAACTTAAACTGTTTTGTGTAGAAAAATGTTTTGTTCTCACGGTTATTGTGGAGATTTTTTCGAATAAATAAATCTTTTTTTTAAACCAAAACATGTTTCAGTTTAGTGTTTATAAAAAAAGCACTTCAAAATGCATAAAATTTTGATCGCATTTTTATTGGAAGAATTATTATTAAGCACTTGTAATGTAATTGAAACTCCTACGACTCGTATTTCATAATTTGTTTTCAATTTGTGAATTACAAAATCATTCATAAATTCATTGAATAATTTTTGCAATAACCCTTTTGAATGCAAATTGACAAATGATTCGTGATAAAGTGATCAATGGTGATTATGAAAGGGAAAGTTTCTGCGTTTTAATAAATAATTTGCATTTTAGCATTCACGACTTTTCAACTTTTGGTTTTGTTTCATAATTGGTTGTAATTTTCTGAAAGAAGTCTCTCTTTTAAAACCGCACTGTACTGTATTTTTGGGGAGCAATGTTTTAATTGAGGTTCTACCGGTCGAGAATAACGTTTCGGTTTCATTATTGTTGCTGGTCACGCCACCACGTCTTCATGCTTTGGAGTCGGGTGCCCCTTTTCGATTCCCTACAACCAGTAGCCGTGGTGCTATTCCAAATCGAGGAAAGAACTGGAATCATTGTGCCGAATTTCCGGCCAATTATTCGGCAATTACGAACCCATCGGAGCAGTGGAGTGTTCCACCTGCAACTGAAAAGCGCTTGACCCGTTCTCCTCTGTCAGATTTCAACTGGAAAATTTCTTGTACTTGTCCAGAAAGGGAGACATTTCGGAATTTCCTGATTTTCCCAATTCGAGAAAAAAAAAACACGAACAACAGATTATGAGACAGATTTTTATTCAAGCTTTTTATGGTTGGCATGAATTGTTTGATAAATATCTCGATTGTTGTTCTTCGACAGCCCTTTGGTCCAGTTTTTTATTACATTATCTTATACAAAAAGAAGAAGAATGAGAAATGGAACACGAGGAAATGGAGGGAGACAAAACAGACAATGGAAAGAACAATCGTTTAGTGTTTTATTGTGGCCTGTTTTATGTATTTTTCAGAATGAGAATCAAATGCCTTTTGATGGACAGTTGAAATCCCTGGAATTATTCCGAGTGATTTCGGATAGGTAAACTTGGCAGATGGCTCGATTTGAGGGATTCTCCAGGAATCAGATACCCTTATCTAACCACCTTGATTTAAGCATGTCAATTGGTGTTCAATCGTCTGAAAAACAGAGGTTTTGTGGCTTTTTAGGACTCTTCCTTATCACACTTGTTTATCTTTCCGGGATTAGGCAGTCTTTTGTGATTGAGTTTGAAAAATGAATGCCTCCGTGACAGTTGCTTGACGAAGAAAAAACCAAGGCATTTAAGGAATTTTAATCTGAACATTGGTAATAAAAATTATGATTTATGTGGACCAAATCGGAATAAATTGTTTGGATTTCTACTAATTGGAATACCCTTTCTTCCTGCCTTTAAATATTAAAATAGGCTTTTTATTCAAGAATACTCTCTTCCTCTCCTCTTTTCACAACCTTTCTCCTCTAGTCACCTTAATAATAACTGCAATCTGTGACAAATAAATTTGAAAATTTTAAGACCGACAAATTAATATTCTCCAACACTGTTGCTGTCGTCCGTGTCCCATTCTTCAAAGGATTTGCCTCCAATTAGTGTCGGCATAAATTAACATGTGCACTAAAATATGCTTATGATGGAAAGTGACTTTACTGCCTTCTAGTTTATGAACCGAGAGACTAGGCCGGGTTTTTGTGGGAGCGATAGAAGCAAAAGAAAAGAGAGTGCAAGTGCTTGGTGACACGAATAGAATATTTCAAGCAAAACCCTAATTGGCCTAATCACCATCTGGCTCTTGATTCTACTCTACTGCCACTGGTGCAGTTGTAAACTGGAAAATTGGTAAATTACCTTTTGTGAATTTTATTTCAAATTTATTATTACAATTTCACTTTAATTAAAGGCCAATTTGAAATCATTTGCATGCAAATTAAAGCCATTTTTATAATTATGCCAATTCTGTTTTTACAGGAAATTTGAATATAAAATTGTATGCATTTTGGTTGTGTTCTTTCAAAGATTTTTAACGCACAAAGTCTTTATAGATGTTTTTAGAGTACTAGTAGCATAAATAAACAATTTTGCAATATATGATTAGACGTATTTAAAACTGGTAAGTTAAGGAGAGTATTTGAATAAATTATGTTTGAAATTAAATTATAAGAATTTGTATTTATTCAACCCTAATTTGACATTTAACCATTTGTAAATGAAATATCAAAGAAGAGGCTTTTATTTGTATTCTTCTTCTTTGTTATAAAATACAATTTGCTAAAATTTGACCCTTTCTATTTTGGGTCACAAACCGACGTGACGTTACTTTTTCCCATTCACACTTTAGATAATGATTATTTCCAGCACACAATAGAACCCTCATACTATGGTTATTGTGTGCCTAATCTAGAAATTCTGGATTCACCTTTCTCACCTTGCTATTTCACGAGACAATCGAAAGCACCAATATTTTGCAATATCGTTTCATTTCCGTGGCAAACAAAAAATAGATTGCCTTTAATTCCAACAATCTGCAAGCCTTTCTTCACGATTCCCTGTCCAGGGCGCGCGAATCTGTTGAATCTCTGTTTGGCGAAGAGAGTCTGAGAACGGGGCAAATCGTGAGCAGCACCCACATTGTGAATTACTGGGGGGACGTGGAGGAGAGAAGAGCAAAGAAGTCAGAAATTAATTAAAAATTGGCGAAAACGGGAAAATCGAAAGATTGAGAGAGCGAAAAAAGAATGTGGGTCAATCCCAATTGTTTTCCCATCGAACCTTCACCGGGACAATTTTCCCACTCCCCAGGCATCGGATGACATTCCGGCTTTTAATTAAAAACAATCAAATCACAAGTTGTGGACGGAACCATTCAAGGGATCGTCTCGTTCAATTGTTTGATTTTTCTCTTCTCGCTCCCTTTTTTGGATTAATGAAAATCGGTTTTATTTGTTTTTGTCAATTTATTCATGCAAAAACTGTCCTTGGAAAATTATTTTAATTGCGTGCGAACAAACTTTTTCAATAATGGCAGGATCTGTAGAGAGGAGGCAGGATCTCACAGCTCGGTTGATGATGGGATTGTTAACAAATTACCATTCAACAAAAATGAATAATAATAATTAAAATCTCTTTCCAAATAATTCCCACTTTTATTCATCCATTTCAAAGGGAATAATAAAACGGGATCGGCGGTAACCCTTTTTCTTGTCCTGTCAGCTTTCTGAGAGGAAAGGGGAGGATGAATGAGAGACGCGTAACTCCTGACCCATTAATCAAAATCACACATTCCGCGCTCGTCTGGAAATTAAGGAACTTTAAATGAATTCCGCCCAGGAAAATATGTATTATTTAATTAAAATTGCCAATGACCCCCTTCCCTCTGCATTACGTTCCTCTTTTTGTTAAGTAGAGGGTCGTCAGATAATGACTAAATTCTAAATATTTAAATTTTATTCACCTTAAATGTATTTAGATCAATAATTGAAATATAAGTAATAAAATTAAGCATTAAACATAGAATTTTTTAGCAGTATTCAAATGAAAATACGAAACCCTTACTTTAAACATTATTTAATTTCAAATTTATATTGAAATAGATATAATTATTTTATTTTAATTCTTATACTTTGCATATTAACAATAATATTGGATAGAATCAGACAAGTCTTCATAGCTTGGATGAAGTGCATAGAATCGAAGAGATAAACCGGATCTTTCTATATTAATAGTAATATACTGCTATTCAATGAATGGATACATATGAAAGTTAGGAAAGCGATGGTCTTCTTTGTAGTATGTCTTTCTGTATCGATGGCCAAGACCTGTCTGGCTCTGTAATGAATTTGTTCGTGGTACTAATCTAATCAATAATGATTCGTAGACATAATATTTAATTGTAAATTTTGAAAGAATGGCAAATAGATCGAGCATTTAAAAACGTTGATTAAGGTCGAATTGGTAAGACCTAGACTGGTAACGATTGTTGTGTCTTCCAAGAAAAAGTAATTTATAATTCTCATAGGTTGTTTTTAGTATTCAGTTTTATATAGTAATTTTTTGCTGCAATAAAAACACCTCCTAAGAAAGTCCATATAATGCGCAATAATTTACAGGATAAATATTTCATGTGATTAAAAATTGATAAGTACTTCTTTGATGACCCTACGGAGAGAAGACTTTTAATGTGGCACCACTTTGCTCCCACTTTTTCACCTTTCTAAATAATTCACTGAATTATGGTCCAGAAGCTGCTGTGACTTCTCTATGGCAAATGGACTATAAACGGGAGAAGAGAATAAATCAACGCCCAAGTGAAGCGCTCAATTCCCTCGGGACTAAAAATACTACACACAGCACAACAATAACAATAATAATAAACGTGAAATAAGTAGTTTGTGGATGAGGGAAGGATTGAGTCCAGGTCCAGAGAAGCACAGGCGGGCGTTGTCGTGCGATTGTGTCAAATTTGCATGTAAATTCGCATTTGCATGCGATAAGTGGAGATTGGCTTTGGTGGTCGTGATGTCACGACGAATAGCGGGTGCGATTTAATCAAAGACCTCTTCAACGACAGCTCCCCAGGACGCCTTTTGACATTTTTAGTATTATGGTTGGTAACTACTCTTTAAAAGGTATTGGAATAAGTACAGCTTCCAATATTAAATCCATAATAAATTTCACAACGTAACTATTTTTTAAAGCCCTAGTCGTTTTATCCCTAAATTCCATAATAGAATAAAAAATAAGTGAAAACCAGTTTCAAAAGGAAGTATTGACATTCTTCATTAAATATTATAACCTGTTCAGTTTTGGATCTTTTGCCCAAGGTTTTGATACACTGGAAAGAGTTTTACCTGGATTTTTCACGCAAAAAGTAAAACAAGTACGATTGGACTCGAAGGGTTTTTATTCAACTGATTCTCAAACTTATTTACAGCTGTCAAAAATTCAATAAATATTATAACCTGTTCAGTTTTGAATCTTTTGCCCTAGGTTTTGATACACTGGAAAGAGTTTTACCTGGGTTTTTCACGCAAAAACTAAAACACGCGTTTTTGGTCTCGGAGGGTTTTTATGCAACTGGTTCTCAAACTTATTTACAGCTGTCAAAATGACGACGTTCATTTGAAATTCCAAGATAAACCACTAACATAAACTGGGTATTAAAACATCTGATTTATTTCTGAATAATAAAGAAAATACAGTATTTGTACTTAAAACTTAGTTTTTAGAGGAAATAAAAGAATTTTACTACTTTTCTGACATTTTGAGAAGTGCATAAAGAATTATATAAGACACTGTCGAAAGGCATTATTAATAAAAATACATTTTTTAAAAACAAAATTGAAATGTAAACGTGCCTTTTAATGATCTTCTTATATATCTGCTTTGACCATAAATCAACTCAATTTTAAGATTATGTCGTTAGCATAATTATTTTTGATTAAATAGCCCAAATATTTCATTATTCACTGTTACCAAAAATTATAATATGGTATTAGGCTGGAACAGAAGCACTAGAAAACATAATTTTTAATTTAATATGTTTCCGTCAATTAAATAATTTGGTTAGGATAAAGTTCGTTATAATATTAAATAATGAGTTACTTTTACATAAGATATTTAATCTTTTCCTAATAAAGGATGAAAGGTTATAAAGGAATTCAAAATTTATATTAATTAGTAACATTTCACATATGCAAATCCTACTCTATACAGTCGCGGTTTAATCAGCATCTCTTTGTTGCGCTAAGCTTCTCCAGATTTGCATTATTGCCCAGAACTTTATTGCTCTTCACATCTCCCAGTATCATATTTGTGTGTTTCTCCAGGTTTTATGAGCAAATAAATACATAGTTTATACACATGGCTTAATGCTCATATATGCTGATTGGATCGAGTAGAAGCAGGTATTTAGAAGAACCAAGAAAATGCATTCGCAGATATTTGCATACAATTTGCACTAATCGCATCCCAAACAGAGAAACAATGTTTATTTTGCCATTTACCGGTAAATAATCGTAAAACTTAATTGTTTAATTATTAATTATAAGTTGTTCGAGCTTTGGCTGCCAATTTTAATATGCTAATCAGTGCAGATTTGCATTTCATTCGATGGGAGGGAATTTATTTGCCAAAGACAACGACGACGATGACTAAATCATGGTACTCTTCCTTATTTCCCATTAAAGAAATCCGAGTGAGAGATTGTTTACTTTTAATTGTTCATTAAGATGAGTTTATATGGATGAACAACAAAATTGCAATCTCATTCCTAGAGATGTTGAATAACTAAAATGTTTGTGTCTCTAGTCATGGATAGTTGAAATTAATCCCAAGAAGATTATCCATTTAATAAAGATTATTGAGAAATATGATATTAATGGATATTATTCAATTGGAAGATGAGGAAATATCTTTATTAGAAGATAATTAATATGAAATTTTAGTTGAAAAGCAATTCATTAAAAATTTGCATACAATTAAGATTTAAATTATACATTTTTCACACGGAATATATCAAATCTAAAGCTGACCTACATAAGTTAGTTCAAAAATAAAACTATACAAAAACTGTAACACAAAAAAGACACAATGGCTCTCGACATGGAGTTATTACATAAAAAAACTAGGGGTGTATTGCGATTTCTTTTAAAATATGCAATCATCGCCTCGGTCTATTATATAAAGTGCTCTCCAGAGAGGCACACAGCAGCAGTGGAGAGCTCCCTTCTTTTCTACTCTACAATATCGATAAGTGCGGCGCGTTGGCCACTAACTGGGTGTTAATGAATGGTCTGAAAAGCTGGTGAACAAAACACAGCCATCATCACTGTGGACTGGGATTTACCATTCATTCACTACAGAATGGCAGCCGGTAAAAATGAGTAGAGAGAATGCGGTTTGAGCTGCCCATTTGTCGATATGGCAATCCATCGGACTCATAATTGAGCAGCCTCCTGTTGATGTGTCTCCTCGCCTCAACTTTTTGCTCATTTCATATGGCACATAAATTAAAGGCCTGGTTTTTATTGTACAGTTTTAATTATTATGCTTCCACTTCATTTTCTTCCCCTTCAATGCATTTTCAGCTTATTTTTATTATGTGTGTTTGAATAACGAGCCTCCTTCCTCCTTCTGTACATCGTCGTCTTTTTTCGTGGTGCATCATCTCTCACTGGGTTTATGAATATGTATGCACTGC
Organism: Clogmia albipunctata; assembly: GCA_001014945.1. Lineage (NCBI taxonomy): Eukaryota > Metazoa > Arthropoda > Insecta > Diptera > Psychodidae > Clogmia > Clogmia albipunctata. Next base: position 38,827 of record JXOV01025833.1, read on the forward strand.
CCTTTTCTTTGCCATTTTCCTGTTTTTGTGTGTGTGATACTGTGTGCAAAAAGCCGCATTGCAAAGCCTTCCTTTTGTTGCATTTCAACACAACAACATACCATCATCTCGAAAAACCTACAATGCGAGCGCGGCAGTTTTGCAAAAGATTTCAGTTTCATTATCGGGGGATAAAAGTGCAATTGTTTGGCATTGAATGGCAGTCAGTAGTGTGCTGCTCCGAGATTCTGCAAAATGCAACAGATCCGCGCGTTCGGATTGAATAGAATACTGATTGACAAGTAAGTATCGGCCTTTGCATTTTTCTCAGGTAGGGAATTGGCAAAAAAATTAAGAATAAAACGGGGAGAAGAGATGCCAATTGAACGGAATCGAGGGCAAAAACCTGAACAGAAAGAGTCAAGTCAAAGAACAAGTTAAGATTGGAATATATACGTATCTTTCAAAGACCAACGGTATTCCTAACAAAATGTATAAAGCAAGATGAACGATCCGAATAGGTTAGGTCAGGTCACTGCTTTCTGTTGTATTGACAATGTCGATCGAAATTCTCAAGAGCCGGAAAGGAGAATAATAACTAACTCTGGTTATGTGAAAGAATTAGAAATCATTCCCAATATTCTATGAACGATATTTTGAAATACGAGCTCCCTTTGTGTTATGTTCATTTAAAGAAGAATACTTTAAAATACTCCACTTTAAGGTCTTTTCAAAGTCGACCAATTTAATAGAGTTCGGGATGTCTTCATAAAATCACATCTAAACTCCAATTATCGCATGTTTTTGTACTTCTACACACAGTTATTTCCATTATGTGAGCAAATTGAAGAGAAAAAAGTGCAAAGTCTAGAAATTGGCATAAAAACGAAATCAATATCTTGTCGCTTGTTTGCAATTGAATTTCAGCTGACAAACATAACAGGACATAAATTTCATGTAATTTATCCCGCATTTTGATTTGTTTGCTTTTCCTCTGACCGGACACTATCCACAGTTTTTTCCCTCTTATTTTCTCGTTTTGCCAATGCCTCCCCCGTGTGCAATTTATAGTGGTTGAATGCAGATAGTGAATTTCGTGCGCGACAAGAGCTCTCTATGTTGGCGACAGAGAGCAGCAGCAGCAAAAAAAATTGTTGACACGTTCATTGCACTCGATAGAGTTGTGTGTTGTTGTGTGTATATGTCACCCAATGGAAGGACATATAAAAACATCCTCCTACATCAGTGGACAGTTTTCCGCACCAATTCACCCTTTTCAAGGCAGGCGAGAGCAGGCGAACAGTGGAGCAAAGAGTGGACTCCAAAACATGGGACACGGTGAAGAGCCATAAATCAATGCGCTAAGCCGCAAAAAATCGAGTAATAATCCCTGCTTTTGATTAGGCTTCGATGGACTTTGTGGACAGAACCAATACGGTTCAATGATGATTGGACTTTTGTGTTGTTGAACGTGGCATTGCGATGCACACAACACGGAATTCCGATCATCTGATCTCCGCCGTGCTCCCAAGGTAACCTTCGAGTCTTTCTCTTCCTTCACTCGGGGCTTAACTTAAAACGTACAATTCGAGTGCATTATGCAAATGTAACAGAGATTACAAAAAGACATTCTACACAGAGCTCGAGAGAGTAAATAAATAAACAGACAAGCGGAATTGGCAGCCATTGGAATTGCATTTATTCTCTCAGCAAAGGAGTCAAATGTCAAGATCGACGGCGGTCTTATTTTAGTGCCACGATGAGGGGATATCAGCTTTAATTAGCCTAGCTCGAACACAGTGTTGTTGAGTCTAGCGGATAGTTGAACTAAACTGAAAACTAACAGAAAAAAAATCCAATTTCAAATTTAAAAGACTCATGTGCCAAATAATTATTTTCGCTCGTGGTTAACATACAATATTTTGCGCAAAATTTATTATTTTTTAGACATTTCTTCATTATTTTAATTACAAATAAACACATAAATGTATGTAGAATATTAAACGTACTATTAAATTTCATTATCAGAAAAGAACATAAACAATTAGACAGTTAAATAAAATACCTCAATTATCAGGTTGTAGAGATTTTACCATTCGATAGACTGAAATGTACAATTATGGGAACCGAAAATAACTGCTAGAGTACTAAATCTGAACAGAAATCTCATAAACCGACCACGAGTCATTGGAAACATCATTACAAGAGAACCGTAGTACATGAAACGAATTTTTAATTGTCTTTTAGACTATCTAGGCCCGTTTTCTTTCCCGAGTGCTTTGAGAAGAGGTGAAGGAGGCGAGGAGGACTACATCGGGGAATAATAATATCTCGGAGAACATAAAAATGGTTAAACATGTACTTTTTGGTCTGTTCTTGTGTTGCAATTAACATGGGGCCAAAGCATCAGGGAAGAGAGCGCGGGCAATGATGGTCGTGCCTCTTTTACAAAACCGCACACAACTTTCGTGGCTTTGGGATCTCGTACTTTTTTCCACGAGAAGAGCATTTCTTTCCACATTGAAATTATGAAAGGGAAGCGAGTTTCAGTCTCCATAATTGAGGAGGAAATGAGGGCCGCAACAGTATTCACTGGTGGACGGAAGCATCACCAAATATTCCCAACTAATTAAATAGGATTTTATGCACTAGTTTCCGCTGTGTCCAAACTGCAGCAAAAAGTCGACAAATTGACGGCAGTAATTCCCTTTCCCTCTCTCTCCTATAACCACTGTGCATCAGACGCAGACAGAACCCTGCAATTCCGCTGCCACCAAGGAATTAATTTTAAATTCAGAAAAATTGCTTTAATCGGCTTAAATTCAATTTTGTATTTGTATTTATTTATTTTTGTGGATTGAATAACAAAAAAAAGAACAGAGAGACAACAACTACACCGAGTATCGAGTTCATTATGGGAACGTGACATGAGAGTCGGTCGCGCACCAGGTGTGAATCGTGCCAGATAAATGCAATATATGCCCCCAAGTTGGACAGTATATTTTTCCGTTTTTGTTATTGAACGGAAAATAATCATATTTCGAACATGCAAAGGGACGCATGTGGGTGAATGTAATTTCTCTTTTTGGACACAACACATTCTCTATCCATATGCCTCGATCTAGAGTCGTAACTAAGACAACTTTCAAGCGATAAAACTAACCACTAAAATATTCCGGTTTATAGAGTCAAATCTTAGATTAATTTTCTCCAAAGTAATGCAAAATAAATCCGTTAAATTGTATAAATTTAAGTGATGACACCTTTGCCCTTAAAAAAGGAATGGGAATTTTAAAATCATAAATAAGCCTCATTTTTTCAGCTCTCAGTTGCAATGCCATTTATTATCTCTCTCCCAGTACGTGTATAAAAGTAATTTGTAGGATCTATAAAATCAGCACGACAAAAATAAATTAAGGAATTAACGTTACTTATTTGAACGACTCTTTGGTTAAGCCCCTGAGGGGAAGTGTATGGGAACAAAACGCGAAAGAATAAAGGAAGGTCGTCAGGGGTCTGAAAATACGGTTCGGATGTGAGTAAACTGCAAAATTTCATCGTGTGGTCAGATCTGGGGGGACGTCCCATAATTCATTGACATGTTAATCAAGCCGGTATTCAGCAAGAAATTACGTGTCGATAAGATCAGCTCAGTGCTTAATCTCATGTGTGCCTGTGAACAACTCTGTCAAGCGATTTGCGAAAATCTACACAACAATCAGTAACGGAGATGATGCGGGTTGGATGATAGAAAAAGATGTCTAGTAATAGTCATTAAATCCACTTATTGTTACCCGTTTAAAAACTCGGTCTATCCAGGTTTTCCCATTTCCTCTTTTTCAGGAATGTCTGTCTCTTTATCCGATCATCTTTTTCCGCTTATCTCTCCGCTGGAGTCTTATAAATCTCTTGATGTCTATAGTCTCCCGGTGGTTGATACTTATTGGTTTCCGTGCTGTTAACAAGCGCACAAAACACGAATTTCTGCCAATCTATGCGGCTCCTAACCGAGAGACGCTCTCCTCTTATCTCGCTATCGAGATCAGATTTTCAATAAATGTACAGATAGATAGGCTTTTGAGGAAACTATGCGGAAAAAAAACTGTGAAGCTGTCCATTGAGTCCCGGTTCTTATTCATAAGTTTGACGCGCAATAAATCGTACTTTGCAATTGCAATATTTATTACACGATTCGCACGGCAGGATATCAGCCTGGAACTGCCAATTTTTACGCAATTTATAGACATTTATGGTGTTCGCCAGGGATACCCATTTTCCCCCCTGGGTCTGACGTCAAGCAGCCTAGGTGATAATTTTCATTAATTTTATTCCTCTACTATCTGGAGTGGAGTGCCTCTTCGCTTGGGGGCTTTTTAATAGAAAATCAGACACACACCACAAAAATTGACTTGCAAATTGATTTCTGTTGTAACGAGATGATGGATTCTTTTGTAAATTTTTCTAAATAGCCACCAGCATCTCTCTTACACTTAAAGAGAGACCACTTATCAGTCAATTGATTGGCGCGCGGTAATTTGTCAAAGGCTGACCAGACCAAAGAGAGATGGAAAGAGAAGAAAAGACACTCGAGGCTATTTGTTTAAGCCGACAACAAATGGACGAAAGATAATGAATGATACTGCAAAAATTGCCGCTAATGATGGGCAGTCTCTAATTTGCATGAATTACAATGTCTCTTTTGTCAAAAGAATACACACATAACATACAGAACCTGAGGACAAGAACGCAGATGGATGGGACACAAGATCAACTTTAATGAAGATATCTTGTTAAAAGCGGCAAAGAGGAAAAAACCGAGAAGAGGAAAAGAAGAGGTTAATTGCCACCTTGACAAAGGCAAATTAAAATCGAATCGATGAATGGTGGCGAAAATCGATTAGTGTATGAAATTATTGGCAAGACAATGGACAAACATCTTTAATCTACTCCAAACTAAGAACCACTCCCCAAATTATGTTTATTTGTTCCGCTATTTTTCCTCTCCTTTGTATTTTTTCTGTTGTGAAATTCAATCAAACGAAACGTAAAATATATCGAGACTCTTTGGCCAGGCCAAGCTTAGCCCCAGGCCAAACCGATTCATTCATTCGATTATATACAACGTGTTTACGCACGACACGATTGCCATTTTTTCCTCTTCTCCTCTGCTGCTGCTGCAAAAACCGGCATCACCCAAAGAAAAAGATATAAAACAGAGTATAATTACCAGTTTATAGTACAATGAAATCCAATAAAAGGCATATTGTGTATTGAAATTATTATTTGCGATATTTTTTGTGCTGGAATTTATGCAAATTTTTACGCAATTCAACCTCGGCCGTTGCATTTGATTGGGAATGGGACCGTTTCAGACAATCGCCCAGCTCCAGCACAAAACAAGATGCGGAGGCGATCCTGGTCAAACTTATCAGCTCCAATGGCCCATTAAATCCTGATTTTATTTCATAACCAATTTGCCAATGCGTTATTCGATTTTAATTGAATTTATTATTCAAATTGCGGTTGAAGTTGAACCAGTTTCGTAAAAAGCTTTGGCAAGATATCTCTTCAAATTTAGATTTTATCTTAAATTATTTGCTAATATGACAATTTTGCAATCGAAATATTTGTAGATAATCATAAAATTACTCATTCTATTGAAAATGCTTCAAATGTTTTTTAATTAATAGCAAATAACAGCACTTAATACCGATAAACTCATATCACACAACCGAGGAATTTAATTTCAATTAGCAATTTCATTGCAATATAATCTGGAAAATCTAGATTTTCCGATTAATTTTCAATTCCTTTCCAAAGCTAATCACTTTCTGGTAGCAAATTAATGGCTATAACAGGCACTTTAATGAACCGGAGAGAACAGTTATGAATAAATAACCACTTATCTAAATTAAATATCTTGGTCAGATTAAAGTCGGGAGGAGAGAGAGCCAATTGAAAAGTCTTAAGGGAGTTGCACTTGGCGCGAGCAAAAATAAACTACTTTTTATCCATTTTCCCAACAATTTTCTCTGCAAATTCTGCAAATACGGATTTGATATTGGTATATAGTTTATACACTTAATTTATACGTATAAATACATTTCAATCCTGCCGTCATCTTTTCAACTCTGTGATTTCCAGTTCTTTCACTGGCTGGCTTTTATGACGTTTCGCGTTGACTCTGTGTGCCGGAGCTCGCGCCGCCCGAGAAACAACAAAACCCCAATAAATAACATTATTTACCTCGGCAGTGCACAACTCTCCAATAAGAGGAGGAAAATTATTTTCTTATCTCACATTTTGCACACACAAGACCCGATTTCTTGGCTCGGCTTGGCTCTCACCTCCTCCGCTCCAATCCACCAAATCCGTCCATCCAGCGAGTCAGAGCCCCAAAGACAACATACACAGCATTAGCCAATTTGTCTTCAATCCATCCTTCTCTTCACCATTACTTCTTCACTCACTCCCCCACTCAACCCCTTTTCGCTCTTCTTCTTCTTGGCGAAATCCAGCTCTGCTGCCTGCCTGCCATAAATACCTTGCCCTCGAGAATTGGATTTCGGTTACAAGACATGTTGAAGATGAAACTATTTCCTCATCAAACCAGAAATGAAGACGAGAACGTGGAATTAAATGTGGCCAGCGATTTGCTTAGTGAAAGAGATTTGAACAATATCTTTTCGAATTGATATTGTTGCATTATAAAACTCAAATATTCTTAAACTTTCATATAAATTCTCTCATAATTTTTTTACGAGGCCACACTTTAATAATAAAGAAAAAACAAGTATGTTAAAGAATTCTTTAAAACACTTGCGCTTTAAAATCGACTTTAGCAAAAGACGCTGGAGTGCCATAATATGTTACTGTATAAGTTTTATGTTAAGTGTTAAATGCAAAAATAAATATGTTATACCTTTTCACTTGTAACATTATTTTTTGTTTTTTTTTATGGAAATTTATGTAATCAGGAGTTTCTTAAAATTAAAAGTAAAAAATTTTAAAGGTTTTATGTGTCATATAAAACTTTACTAAGTTGAGCATATGATCTAATAAAACTTTTGCACTTAAGGTGTCATTGGAAGGATAAGAAATTCAATTTCTCGACTCGAACTAAATAATCGACTTGAGAGGAGGCGGGGGAGCACAGAAGAAAAGTGGTCGAGTTATTGGGAAAACATGGAAAGGCGAGCCGAAGAAACACAACCTTTGAGAGTATTATTTATTGATAGCATTTATCAATAAAGTTGTGGAATGTTATTAAATTTCGCAAGTCTTTTCGGCCTCAAGTGTGTGTGTGTGGTCCATTTATCATGTTTCCAAATCGGGACGTGTTAATTAAATTGCAGCCCATTTAATGCCCAACTATACACTAATCCATCCATCAGTCGTGGCAATTGGCAAATTGGATTTGGTCGGGATTAGTCTTCGCTTTCTCTCCTATGTCTCTGTCTAATTTAAAACCCCCCTGCCTCACAATAAATAAAATATAATTTGAACTTTGGTCCAAATTGGCTTAAAGTTTATCGATAATGGAAAGTTGATTTGCATTTCCCTCCAATTTGTGGGTGTCTTGTCCGATCAAATGTCATTGGACTGTGCTTATTAGATGCGGAGGTTACTAGTTTCCCGAGTATTTATTAACAGGTCTTTGTCCACACAAACAACTCCTTCTCGTCTTTGCCCATTAAATTTTATTATTGGACATCAAAGTGGGTAAGGAAATGGTTATTTGGTTTGTTCGTCGTGTGTGCACCTCGTTGATTTATAGTTAACCCATTTCAGTCCAATGTCCCTCATCTTCTTCTTCATTTTCTATAAATTATCAACAACTATAACAATAAAAGCAACCTGCATAATTGATTCGGAGACCAATGAGAGACCAGAACGAGATAATTGAAATGGATGTCTTCAAATAAATTAATTAGTTTCCATATAAAAATGGGAATCCAGAGAAGTAGCAGCAACAGCACAAAAAAATGTACAAGAGCGGCTGGGAAAATTGACACATGAGCCACACCGCCCACAGCCATTCTCGCGGTACTCGTGGTGACCGATAAAATTGTTACAGTTTCCGAAAGAGAGTCGGAGGAGAGCCTCTACTAATTCCTCTAATTTCAAAAACGCCAAACCACTGTAATTAATTGCCCCCTTTGAAGTAAAGTACTCATTTTATTTTTATTAATAGACAATTCCATTAGCGCGTCTCTGGCCCAGACGTTGTCCGGCTTTTTAAGAACCTCTTTCTCGTATTTACGATAAGAAATGTGCTTCATTTTGGCCAAAAAATACACAGTTCCGGGCCACAATTTCCTTCAGTATAGTGACCAGATTTGATCTGCATAATTAAGAAAATATCGATCAATGTTTTTTTCCCACGAACTTGACACCAAGACACATGATTTTACTTTAAGTGTACAACTCTAAACTTTTTAATGAAGCATATTATTTTAAAATATAGGTAATAATAGAAGTTTTATATAAAAAAATACATATTTTGTATGTTTCAGTAAAATAAATTAATTAAATAAAAACGTAATTTTTAATATATTCTGCAATAAATCTACTCTGAAGAAAGCCAGTGTGATATTTTCTAAAATTTAGCCATTAATCACTGATTAAACTAATCTACATAAATTTATTTTGAAGATTTGTGGGCTTTGTGGAAATTTATATTCAACTTTTGAAGAACTTTTAATTAAAATGTGTTTCAAAAACAATATATTTTTGATGTTGTTGTTGTTTTTTCTGCTAATGAAGTAATCTGGTTATCATAGTATTCTGAAATGTATTTTGTGTAAATATTTTTAAAACATGTCTTTTAATGTTGATGTTGGCGGTAATCAACTGAAGCCTCTGGGCCATAAGCAGAGCAGCATGAGAAGGAGAGGGAAAACGAAATTAAATTTTATGGCCACAAATTCTCCTGGCCCGTAATCGGTTTAATTAATTAATGGGCAACGGTACATGGACCACTTTTTAATTTATTTTGGCCACAGCATCTTTGTCTGCTTATTTTTTCTAGTAACATTTCTCTATCTCTTTCCCGAAAACATTTCTAAATCTGTCCAAACAGCGAGCGAATGGATGGACACGAAGATTTATTTTAGTGGCTCCATCAATGATGCATTTTCTCCCCGATTAAATTAATGTGTTTCTTAATCAACTTAACGATCCATCCGCATTTGTCCAATGCTTTTAAAACTAGTGGCAATTTGGCAGATTTTTATCTGTAAATAAATCGTTTTAGTCTGGGGATTTTTCAATTGCATTGTGAAAAACCGCATGAGAGCTGTAAATCAAGAAAAATTGCTCGACTTTGGGTAATGTTTTCGTCCCACTGCTGATTCTCTTTAAAGCACAACGACGACGTCTCTTATGGCCACAAATTTAAACAAATACCTGTAGCTTCTACACTGTGTGTGGATTTTCATTATTACTGTTTCCCAGAGCTGTAAAGACTGTAAAAATGAGAAATGATCAACCCATTGTCGGACCAATTTGCTTGTAACACAAAAGTGTGGGTGAAAATTACACACATTTTCTAATTTTCGATCGCTGTTTGTCCAATTCTCTCGGTCTGTGACTGCTCTCCATCCGCCCACCTCGTCTGTATAGTTAAATGGAAAGCCCATGATTCGATCCCGATATAATTGGCCCCTGGTTTTGGCTAATTTCGGTCTAATTTGGGATCGTAAAATTTTATTGAAACGACCAAAAGCGACAGAAAACACAATTTCCAGAGGACAGGACAAACCAGGCCGAGCAACAATGAACCGAACCCATTCAGAGAGTTTGGGTAACGAGGAAAATTGCCAATTAAAATTTGTCACCAAGGGAGCCGATTAACAACAGCGAAGCCCTCACCTGACCAGGACCGACGAATTGTGATTCCTCGTATTATTATTATCTTCTTCTATCCCAATCCAAACAATTGACTCGTGTCACACAAATCTCATGGCTCTGACAATCGCCAAACTGGACACAATGGCCCATTCAGAGATTGCTCTCCGGAGGACGACTCCCTTTCCTCTTCTTCCAGACCAGACCATTCATGATGCCATTGTGAGGGAAATTTCACGCAGCGATGCCCGCATTGTAAAAGTCAATATTTTTTCATCTGTCCAACAGTCATCGATTGGCAGCAGCTATTTGTTCGGAATTTGGCACAATTTTCAGAAGAACATGGAATGTGCAGAATAACAAAGGACGTGGTGGTCAAATTAATGCCATTAAAAGTGTGCTACAAGAGAGGGTGGGTCAGTTAAATGAATAAAGGTTTTGTAATATCTTTGTTACATTAAATAATGAGACCATTTTACAGTGTCAAAAGTGTGTTTTTATGAAATTGACTCCTTTAAATAATAAAAACTTTTTCGCAATGTTAAAAGTATATCTTTAGTGAACTGTTTTTATTGGCTTCTGTTTAAGAGTGGTAAAAGTAAGACTTTATAAAATTGTTTTCTTTTTATGTATTACTTTAAATAAAAATAACTTTTATGAATTTTTGTTGCTTAATATTGATATTATGACACTCAATTTTGCTCTGTCAAAGTGGTTATTATAGCTCAAGTGCTTTAAAGAATTCTTCAAATGAAGTGTGCTTTTTCTTTATTATTAAAGTGTGACCTCCGTAAAAGAAATCCATGAAATTTATATGTACGCCACTTTTGTTGGACGTGGTTTCACTGTGATCTGTTAGTGTAAAATAAAATACGCCATCTATAGGAGAACTACGTTTTCTTGTGGTTTTAGAGGGCGCAACATGAATTTTTAAAGAAATTCGAAGAATTCTTAAGATTTTGTGTTAATTTATTTTAAAATGCATAAAATTATGTATAAAACACAGTCGATAAGCATTATTAAACACTCGGGCCTTCTTTAAGGCACTCGCTTCGCTCGTGGCTTAAAACAACACTTTTGTTTAATAATGACTTATCTTATCGACCTTGTTGTATAAATAACTATTTTATGGTAAACGTTTGAGTTAAGAGTATTTTTTATTGATCTTTTGAATTCAAATAATAAATATTACTTCGTACAGTGGTAAAAGTAAGTCTTTATTAGATCGTTTTCTTTTCTTGAAATAAAGTGATCTTTAGACACAGTTAAAAGTGCGGCGAGTATTAATGTATTCAGTTTATTGATTTTTATTTTATAATGAAAAATTTACCGTATTTTAATTATGTCTTTATAAAACAGATTGAATTTTATCGATTCCCACCGATAATTAAGCTGTTTTAATTCATTTCCCATTGAATCATCTGCCCACACAATTGCAATTTCTCGGTCGATTAAAGATTTCCCAATCGATATGCCCTCTGCTGTGGTGGTGCATTAAGAGTACTGTGGATCAATTTCCAGGCTATTCGGTTTATCTGCTCATAAAATCAGCAAACAGAGAGCGCGCCCGATAGATTGGCGGCAACAATTGACTGTTGTCAATTAAATTAAAAAAGATTTATTGCGAAAAACGTACGGCTGAAATGACGGGTCGCGATAAAATTGTTTATGTCCGCGGTTCAGTCACTCTCTTGTGTGTATATAGGGAACAAGTGGAATTAATTTTAATTAATTTCAATAGACAGGCCAGACCGGGCTGTCATCGAAGGCTGTCCTGCAGCAAATCAATACCCCTTAATTACATAATTATTTGCAATTATTGTCACGAAGCCAAATAGCGCCCTTATTGCGGTAATTAAATGGATGTTGTTCTAGGAATGGAATTGCTATTCCATTTTTAGTGCTTTTCAATAGAATTTCCAGGGAAATTTGATTTTTATTTAAGTTGTAATTACGATAGGAATGGTATTGCCCTTTGATTTTAGCTTTTTTTTAATTTGATTGTTAAAATCCAACTAGAGGTTCTATGTAATCTGTAGCTATTATTAATGGAGTGAAGGTTTTCCTTGCTTATAGTAATCTCTACATGTACTCATTAAATAGTTAAAAAAGCTGAAATTGCCGTTGAATTCTTATTGATTAAGTATAGGACTTAATCTCAAAAGTACTTACAGTCGTTCAGTTTCGACGGGAATGCGTCGTGGGACCTGTGCTAATCCTTTGTGCGAACAGTCCACGCTCTGCCCGGTGCAGGAGCACATCCTGGGACATCGGATGTTGTCTCCGCCGCCGATGTGGATTCCCACGTTGCCCCCATTGACACTGTTATAGCCTAGACTACTGCCACTGATCACGCCACTATTCAGATTATGATTAATCGCATAAAGATCCGCGCGGACGCCCGTCACGAGCAGCAGCGCCACCAAAGTGGAGGCTGCCACCGCCGCCACCTTGCCCCGCCGAAGACGCGTCATTGCGACATGAATAAACCGGCCGATTTTTAAACACCTTTGCACAATTACTGGATTTTACAATCCAATTACCCGAAAACAAACTCTTTCAACGGGAGACAACTAAAAGATCTTCCGAGAATTTGACGATTATCTGAAATGAAAGAGAGAAAAAACAGAATATAAATTTTATGCATTTATTGCAGAATGTTTATTTTTGTAATTATTTCTGAGTAAACAATCATTTTAATTGATTATATTTTATGTTTCAGAGGAACTGTTTAATTTTTGGGGTTTTTTGTTTAAAGAAGGTTGTAATTTATGTGGGAATATTCATAATTTACTGGTACAACTGTAAATTAGTCAACATATAATTATGAGAAAACTAATTAAGTAATTATAGTTTTTGTACAACATAATTTTTTTCCATAATTATATACAGTTTTTCTAAAGCAAGAACAAAGTGAGTATGTAACTATTTACCAATAATATTTTCCATATTATTTCACATAATGAAATTTACTTAAGAATTTACATAAATAGGGCAAACATGGGAGAGACTACATATTTTTTGACCCAACTGCTTTAAATAGTACAATTTGGTTACTTTTACCTTTAAAAGCCAATTAATATCGCTTATTATCATTTCAACATATTTTTGTTTGGCCTGTAAATAAAAGAGATATTTAATATAACTGACAGTTGGACATCTCTACCAAGTATACGATAGATGGCCTTTTTCATGAATTATAAACTTTTATAGTATTTTTCCACAACAATTGCAATTTGAATAGTACTTTGTATATGGTTTCCATTAATTAGTGATATCATGACCCCAGATACTAAAAGAATACAAAAAGGCGCCTCAAGATCAAAGATTACCTTGGCACATTGATTTGAAAAGACTGAATCTCGACACCATCCTTTAAATCTGGTTAAAGAACTAGAACAGTTGAAATTCAACCCTATTATTGCTTTCGAGGACCGTTGGGATAGTTGTGGACTATCGCCATCCATTTGAGACTTCAACGGCAATAGAAAAAACGAAATATAAATTAATGGTGCAATCTAAACAGGCGCTATTGAATTGAGGGATGGTTACTGATCCAAAATTTCAAACATTGTGACATATTATAACAAGATTTGAAGGAAATCCAGAAGAAATAAAGGACCTTACAATGACTGTAATGCAGTGGACACACCGAAAAGTAAGATAATGTGCAGCATAGGGTTACTGACATTGAAAGGGAAGTTGGTCTATTGCATTTCTCGGCATCTTATTGGATCCTGCTTTGGCGTTATCTTTAATAAGTCAACAGTATTTGCTGATACCGTGTCAAATTTCAAACCGTCATTGTGCCGTCAATACTTGCTCTATTTTAAGTTTGAAAAGTGCATAAAATAGCCAGTACAACAAAGATTCATTCATTCTAATCATAACAGTTAATTGGAAAATTGGATTTTTAAAATGGGAGCGGTTCGTTCACGAGCAGTAAATTTGGGTGTGACCAGCTCATAAGAAATCGGTTGCCTTCCTTAACACTTTTTTATACAAATTTGCAACAAAAACCTCATACTCATAAATAAAATAACATTTACAATACAACCTACAAAAAACTCAATAAAACTTGTAAGGTTGAATTTAAAGTATCTCTTTATAAAACTAGAACTTTAAAGATAATAAGATGGTAATCTTTAAAATAATCTAAAGTTGAACAAATTACAGATGCCAGATTAAGATGGACTATAATTCTGATTAATTAATTAGTAGGAAAGAAGATGGATTAGTGTCCCATTAGGGGAAGGGACATTTCAATCGGTTTAAAATCAACAATGACTCATCCCTCATTGAATGCATCTTCTAATCTGACAGGAGAGAGACCACTTAAAAAGGAGGCAAATCTCATCGATTTATTGGATCCTTTCTTGGGCTATGTAAACTTGTCTTGCCTCAATCTTCTTTTTGACAACGTTATTTGGGAGCTGTCATCTCATTATTCACTTTTTTCCCTTTTCTCTCCTCCTTTTTTCATATGTGGGCCTTGTAAAGAGCAAATCTGTGAAGCATAATTTTATTATACTGTCTTGTTTGTAAGAACAACATTTTCATTACAATTCGACAGAAGACCAGGAACAATGCCTTGGAATTTCTCTTTAAAAGGACAGAGAAAAGGAAAAGAGGAGGAATGAAGAAAAGGTGGGAGGAGGAGAGACGATTTTGTGTGGAAAAATTGGTCCTTTTATCGTGTCTCAATCTATGTCTCCATCTATTTGTTTCTTGCGGTTATTGTGCACTCTTTAAACCCTGCTGAATCCTTCCTCTTTGGTCACATTTTATACCCAACGCACACGATCTCAAATTTCCCATTATTCGCTCCATTCAATTGAACAATGCACCATCGCATAATCGAAACAGAAAAAAAAATCCGAAGAAAAATACAATTATTTAAAATATACACACAAAATCCTCCCCTCGATTCTACCACCATTCTTTAATGGGGGGATTGTAAATTGAATCCCCTTCAGCGGGGGGTCGTCGTCTGGACTAAATGGGGAGCCCATTTGCATAAAATTATGTGGGGTGGGAATTCGGAATTAATCATTAAACATGATGCAATAAAGATTATCTGCCAGTGACACTTCTTGACAAAGTTCCCACTGATTTCTTTTATCCATTCCAGCCAGTCCAACAGACTAAAGCTTCACCATGGCACTCGCTGCATGACTCGAATACAAAACTCGCCTTAAAGACATTTAACAAATTTTGCGCATTTATTTCGCAATTTCAAGTGTAATTTATAATTGGAGCGTCTTTAAATGTTTAAACAATGATGGTAGTCTTTAAATTATTAGGGAGAATTTTTCCAAACAATTTATTTATAGCATAAAGCATTATCATCAAAATCGCATATAAAACTTTTAGAAATATTTTTTAAAGATTCTCTTTAAGGTCACCAAACTCAACTATTTTAATGTCCAGTTATAAAATGGAGAATGCAATAAAATCAGGATATGATCTCTTATTAGAATAAATGCAATTTTATTAATAAAGAAAGTTATGGTGTACAAAGAGAACTATTGTAGAGATAAATTGAAGAGTATAAAATTAATTGCCCGAACTCATAAACCTTTCTGATTTATTTAATGCCTTTGGACGGCGGGCGTCCTAAAATAGCCTTCAAAGGCAGCTTCAGCAGTCAAAAGACTCTTGGTTCTTATGAGATGAAATTTCCATTGAATGGGATTTTATGTCTTCCTAATCTTCAAATCAGTCCACCTGAAGCCATCCATTCGAATACGGTAACAATGGCCCTCAAATTACATTTCACACTTTCAATCTTTTCAGATCTTTCTTCTCTTTTTACTTTTTTATTTTTTTGTGATTCAACGCGATGGACAAACAATGCCATAATGGAGAATTCCAACAATTCATCTGAAAGTGCATCTCACTGCCCAGAAAACAGCATCCACCAAACTCATCATAGTTGCCCGTCATGGGTTCATTGAAACCGAAAAATTCAATTTAAATTGTGTCTATTTAAATGAAATCAAATAAATAATGCTGCTGTCCATGCTGCACACAGCATTAAATTGGGAGAATACAACCAAGAGAGAACAGCCCGCATAGTGGTTTCAACTTACAAAATACTACAGTCGCTCAACCAAAATATCAGACAAACAAGATGAGAAAAGAAACAAAATAATAATAGTATTAATCATGATAGAAGATTCTTCTCAGTTTGTTGCTCAATATCCGGTCCATGTCTACTCTATGCTGTTGCTCCATTCCCTGAGTGACATTCTCCTCAATGATGATGACTAGATAGATAGTTAGATTTAAACCTGCCAACGTGTGTATCTCTCTGACTGTGACACCGCGCTCTGCCACACAGTTTGTCTGTCCGAACCGAACCCAATCCATGTCACGGAAATAAACACCATTAAGCCATGGCAGTTTTGACGGAATCTGTCATATTATGTCAATTTCGTCCCCTCAGCAACACATGTCGTCGTCAGCGTAGTCGACGGCGCAAATGCCCTATCTTTAACGATCCTCCACCGCCGCACCGCCAAAGCCAACAACCAGACAACAAGGCGATTCCAATCGATTTACACTGATTGGAGGAAGGTTACGTCTTTATTGATTGCCAATTTATTTCATTTTATATATAATATTACTTTGTTTAAGGTTTTTCTTCTGGAATTCTTAATAAAATCTTAATCACTCAATATAAATGAATATTTTAATATTTTAAAATTAAAAGCATTTTTTTATTTTTTACAGTAAAAATTGCAGACCTAGGTACAAACATTTAACATTGAGGTTAACCAGATTTTAATTGTTGTTGTAATTGTGACGTAATTCGTCTTTTCAAACAACTAGTATCCACCACTTTGAACTGAAGAATAACTATTTGGTTGGTTAAAATTGGCCAAAATTAATTACAAATATTCTTCAAAAAAACTTAAATGATATTCCGTTGATGACGTCATAATTGCCACGTTAAATTTTGTTTTTGTTTGTGTTTTTCAAAAAAATTACTTTAAATTGATTGAGAAAAGATTTTTTAAGTAATTAAGTTTGTGAAATATGTACATAAGATAATAGTATTGTGTGTTAAAATGTTCAAAGATTGATGTTTTTTGCCGAAATGTGGAAATAATCGCAAAAGTTAATTTCTTTGTTATTCCACAAAAAAAAATTAAGAAATGGAGTCATTTTTTTAAGTTAAAAGTATAGTCAATACAAAAATGACCCCACACATTTAACAATACAAAATCTGATGACTTATTTAAACAAATTGTCAATTCTGTGAATGAAGCAAGTTGATTACTAAGATTGATTTTGAATTGGACTATGAGATTTCCAGTCACAAACACATTTTAAAAAAAGAACTGAAAGAGCGGTCGGTCTACCACTCTTCTCGTATTTAGTATTTAATTTTCTGTGTTTTAGATTTCATGCCCGACTTTATTAAGTTTTTAATCAGTTTTACAAAAAATTATTTGATATAAATACAAATTTTTATATAACAATAAAAATCATGTATAAAATTACCATAATTAACAGTATAACTTAATAATTCGAACACCAATTTGAATTAATTAAATCGATATAACACAAAAAAAAGCTACAGTAATAAAAACTGGAATAATAAAAGTTTGGAATTTGCAAAAAGTAGCATATGAATGTTGAGAAGGAAAAAATAAATTGATCTCACTTTTTTCTTAAACTCCCATGTGGTGTTGTATAGATACAGAAAAACCGACTTTACAATTACTTTGATGAGGCATCGGACAAAAAAGAGAAAAATATCACTTTTTATTGGCATCGATAATGAACCTGTCTCCGAGCCACTCGCTGTGATTTTATACTTTCATCACCTTTTTCTGACGTTGTGCAAAAGTGCACTTTTATACACGGTTCAACCCCACCACATATCCATTCACCCGTACTGCACTTAATTGAAATCGCCCACCTTTAATCTTTCTTCTTCACGACGAAGGAGGAGGAGGGCTTCCCCCTTTCCGTCCAATTTGTTGTGCCATTTATCCGTGAGCCCCGAATAAAGTACACTAGTACTTATGCTCCATCGACGCAGGCCCTTTCAATGTAACATACCTATGCTATTAAAAAGCCCTCATTTATTTATTAGGCGTCCTCCATAATTCACCGACTGAAAACACGAGGCTTTGGAGGACTTTGAGAACACGAAACGACCTCATCGGTTTTCTTAATAGTCGGAACTCTTTTCCCCCTCTATTTCTTTCCGACACAAACATCTCTCTGACAAGGGTCGAACGGAGGAATCCCCCCAATTTTTGCGATCCTTCTTCGCAATTCTGGAGGAATAATAATGATTATGTGTGCGGACAATGGATTGAAAAGTCAGAGCCGGAATCATTAGGAAGATAATGGCTCGGATCTCATATGTCTGTCAGTGTGTCCGGGAACGGGAAACAGGTTGTTGTTGCCGATGGTTCATCGCAGGGAATGGGTAATTGTTCCCTGGCATGGCATTGTCTTCAGCTCACTCATCAGCTTCATCTCGACCACAAAACTGATGATGAACCATAAACACACACGAGAGAAAAAAATATTAAAGGTAGACTAATGCAAAAGGCACATTTCTGCAACAGTCATTCCAAGGGTAAACTAATTAAAGATGAAACCAATTCTTGATTTATTATTATTATATTGAGGTAATTCCACAAACTGGGGTTACCATCTTTTTGTTTGATTTGAATTAAAATTTTGTATGATTTTAAATCTGAAAGAAATTTTAAGTTTTTTTTAGGTAAAATAACTTATTTTATTACACTATTTTGACAAATTGAAAACGGTTATTTAAATATTATGATTTTGGTTACAAACTAGAGTTCAATTATTACGCGTATTGCTAATCACAAAACCGGTAAATTAATAATTTGAAATATCATAAAAATACTACTTAATATAAAAATAATAAAAGGTATAGCAATCCTATTTCTTTAAAGAACTGCAGCAAGAAATTAATCCTCTAAAGTCGAGCCGAAATTGGCACGAATCTGCTAAATTTGGAGGTATTGAAAGCGAAATGAAATTGAAACAGAAAATTGATTTATGGCCGCCTCCTGCTGATATCAAAGGCGAGGAGGCGACTATAATTCGAGTGTGTGTTTACATGGGAAGAGACATTCAAGAGGAGACAGACAGACAGTCAGCAGTCGTCGTCGGACACACCGCCAGATAAAGAAGAGGAAGAGGGTTTTCTGTCAGGTGTGCGATTGCGGCCCGCGCCAATTTGCTCCACTTAACGAGATTCTTCCTCTTTTTTTCCACATTTTATCTCCTCTCACAAAAACACATTTTTATGGGCCAAAAACAGTCCCAAAAACAACGTGAATTTCTTCTACACAAAATTCCAGTCACGCACCGAAGCGTTCTTGGGAATGGGGGTATGGATGGGGGCCATTGGAAATGAACCAGAGATTTATGCGACTTGCATTCTAAAAATAAATAAATGATCATAATTCAGTTTTTACTCAATTTATATAAAAACAAAGGGAAGAAATGGCGAAATCATGTCTTCATTATGGAATAATATCTCACCAACCTTTGAGGAGAGATGGACAGAGATAATAAATAAAGGTGGACCAGTTGCGGTCACCCCTAAACTAATCCTTTTTATTAATCCGGAAAGGTTAAATGTGGAATCGGTTTACGAATCCCGATTTTTAATGGCTTTTTAATTCGATTTTTATGGCCTTGGATCTATGGAGAGGCTTATTAGACATGGAGCTCCTCCGACTCCCCTGTCCCTGGCCGTGACATCGCCAATTTATAGCCGGTATTGTGAGCACAAACAGACGATGCCGCCGCCGTCTGGCCGCCTCCACCAGTGACCGTCCAGAAAAGGAAAGAGCAACGCCAACTCTTCATCCTCCCCAGACACTGATCTCCTCCTTCTCCTCTTGAGCCCTCTTCAGATGCAGCACAACAGCAGCAGAAAGACACGACACGATGACGATGATTTATAAACAATAACCAGTCCCACTTCCTCCTCCTCCTCTCTCCAGATCCAAAAGATGGACAATTAATAACATTTTTGAAATATGAGAGATATGAATAAAGCCATAAATCTAAATACAGTCACGGACATTTGCTTACAAGCAGAAGCACTCTCAATTGCCAGTTCTTGACTCTGTTTATGACTTTGAATGTCACTATCAATTTAAAATCAAATTCGTAATCAATTTTGATTCCTTTTTTGTTGAGAATAAATAAATCAGTCTTGTCAACAATGTTTTTAAATGAAATTTGCAATTTAATCGCAGTTTATTTCAATTGCTCAATTTCAGTTTAAAAGTTTTGGAATCATTTTACGTATTTATCAAAATATCCATAATTTTTCGTTTTATATATTATATTTAACGACTTAAGTTATAGATTCTCGTCCATAATTAGTTTATCTTTACTAAATATTAAAATAGATATTTTAACTTCAACTATTATGTAGTGTTATTAGTGTATAATAAACCATTAAATAATTAGTTAACCAAGTGTGAAGAATCAAGCCGAAAGCGAATTTGAAGAGGTTCTTTTATACAAGAAATCCCCGTAAATTTTGATATAGAAGTAATATTGTTCATAGACATTAACTTCCTTTGACTCACTATACCTTTTTTCAATGCATTTTGAATTTTGTTCCATTGCAATTTACAGGGTGGTCCGAGCCGCTCATTACCTTTAAAACCCCAATTACAATGGAACAAAATTCCAATTGCAATGAGAAAAGGTGTAGTAAAATACAAGATACTATTTCATTGTCATTGACTTAGTGAAACTCTAACATTAAAATTCACTTGTCTAAATCGGTAAAGTATAAAATATATTGAATATACCAACACTAATTAACAATAAGGTTGAAGTAATCTGTGTTTGCAGTGGTAATAAAATGTCATTGGCTGTGCTGTCCTGAATTGTTTTTATTTGATAATTTCGTCACAAGTGACTAAATACGTGCAATAACAACAAAGTCACTATTCTTTGGTTAATATATCCCTTATTTTGCCTCAAAATGCGAAAATAACGCAAAAATTCTCCTACCAAATTTGGTAAAAAGACTTGAAATTTTGAATAAATACTGTTAAATTCCATAAAACATAGAATCTAGATAACGACGTACATGTGTTTAATCCTAAATTCAGGTCGTATTGGTATCTAATGCTTCTAAAACAATGAATAACAGTGCAGTCAATGACGTCACACATTCAACATTTAAAACTCTGGACAACTTATATAGAGTTTATCGACTTTGGAAAATACGAATATTTCATATAAAAATAGAACAAATATTAAAGAGAGACTGGATCTAAATTGAAAGACGTTTGTTGCAAAACGTATCTTAAAAGTGCTTCGATGAAATTAGTACGTACCTATATCAAAAGCAATAAGTAAAACTCATTAATAAAATTCATCGTAATTGGTATCTTCATTTCAGGAGATTTTTTCAATGTTTAAGAATGATTAAATTTACAAATAATAATCGGATAATAATCTCTCAAATTTGAAACTCATTTCTTTAAAGTAAAAATTTGTCAAGTTAATACTGTAAATTGATTCATTGTTAGACCAGCCATTGTGTCCCTTTGTCCATTTCAGTGACTGTCTAAACCGAAAAACGAGCAGTTTTGCATTGTCCTGTTTCGGGAATGAAATTGTCTGTAAACACGGAGCCAAATGCAGTTACAGAGAGACGCATGAGACCGTCATCTGGTCTGAAATCAATCAATTAGGAATGCAGAGGGTTTAAAACGTAATCCGGTATCGAGTTACAGGCAGGCAAGGCAATAAACTGCAGGCATCCCGAAAACAGGCAGTTGCAGTAGAACAACACAAAAAAACGAGAAGAAATTTTGCAGTGGGAACTTTTGGTTCCTTTTCTGGGAAGTGAAAGTCAAAGAGAAATGAGGATAGAGAGAGCGAGCGAGGGGAAGATGACTGTTTGACTGTCTGACACTGATGGATTGGAGTCTTGTAGTTTCTGCTCTTTAACAAGGTAATCTAGATATTTTTTTTCGGTTTCTGTTTTTTTATCGTAGAATTTTTTATTGTGGAAAAAAGTTAACACGCGTTTTCCAGATTATCAACCACAAGAGTTGCGGTCTATTTACATAAGCTGATGGACTCGAGACTAGACGATAAGACAAGGCATCTTGTAATTGCGCCCCGCACAAATAGAAACATCATCCTAGGATGCCATCACGGAATTCCAAGAAATTCCCCAGACTTGCTTCTCTATCTTATTCTTCCAACTGAGTTAAAGACTCCACAGATACTCTTTAATTCACAAGAATACCAAGAGTGTTTATTTAAAGTCGGAATTTGGTTAGGAATTTTAAAAAATTCTTAAAATATAAAGCTTAAACGTGCTGTTTATAAATTGAAATCAGGTTTAAAGTACTCTCTTCAGATACTACAAATTCAGAAATGATTAGCTACTTCAAGATTATATATGAACAAAATTAAACTTAAAAGAAATCATGAGATAAATGAATAAATCGTAAAGTATTTCTATTTTATTTAGTCTAATAGTAAGAATAAAAAAAATTAACCAAAAGTTATCGATATCGGTTTGAGTTTGATAATGAATCACTTTATTACACTAGTGAAATTTTTTTATTTCATTCGTGTAAAAAGAAAATCATAATCTACAAACAAATTTTTCTCAAAGTCGAAATTCTGGCCCTATATTGAACGATAAATTGGCGGTTTTAACGCTTGGTATAGTAAGAAAAAGGTAAAACATTCCCGAAGCATGGTCAGATGGAAGGCCTAAATTTGAAGACAAATCGAAATTTTGAAAATACTATTTTAAACATGTTTAGTTTTAATTTTTCTTTCGAATTATTAAAAACTAACTTAAATAATAAAAATTAAACTTATTCGTCACAATCTTCATTTTTTTTATAAAAGAGTTGTCATCAAATTTAGACCTTCCATCTGACCATGCTTCGTGAAAATTCTATCAGTAAAGAGTTATTTAACTTTGTGTTTAACGATCACAGTCAAATTGAGAAAGTTATGAAGTATTTTCAATTATTTGGTGTATTTGCACAACAAATTATGCCCAACTAGGATGTGAAATCCATTTTTTAACTCGGGTACGATTAACAACTCGCTAATCTAAAATGTTATGGTTATTAAAAAAATATATATGTTTTAATGCAAACCCTTAGAAATTTGATCTATTGACAAAAATAGTTGATATGAAATTCAATCCACAAAGAGGTAAAATCTAGAAGCAGTTTTGAAGAAAAACGATCAGAATTCCGGTTTAATACGAGTATTCTAATCCAGAAAGTGTTTATGGACTCACGCGCTAATCTACCAGAATTCCACGAGTATCTGGCCACATTATAAATGTCATCGAGTTTATTAAGTAGAAGGGCCTCACTCATTCACGTATTTATTATTATTATTATTATTGTGTTTCTGATTCGCTTAATTATTTAATTATATTATTAAATTTATTTAGGAAAAATTTATTACGAAACACAAACGACAACCGATTAAGAGGAGAAAAAATGCAAAACACACCCGAAACAGGTTGATCTTTAATGAGATTCAGCGTCTTCTCGTTGTCTCTCGATTTCAAAACATCTGCTGACAGACAGAGGCTGAGCAGAGAGAGACAGAGGGTACCATCATCATTAGATGGATGCCAAGAGGAGATGGGAAGACATGGCAAGCACAAATCATTAAAAGATTGTTAATTTCCATGAATGAATAGGTGATTTTGAAAGACAACACAAAAAATATATACACAGGGAAGATAATGATCAAGGTAGTTATCAGCTGGTTTCTGATTACTTGGACAAACACGCATTATCAGATGCCTGAAATCGTTCACTCGCCCAAGACAATCTCCGATCAGATTGCCTCCTTTCGATAACAATAATAATCCGACTGGTGATTTATAGCCCAGAAAGCGAGACTCCCCTTTGGCTTTGTTTCGGGCGAATGTTGACAAAGTCTATGAAAATGATTTAATTAACCAGATTTTGTTAATTATGAGTTAGTAGTTACATAAAAATATTAATAAATTATTTATTCATAACTAATCAAAATAACCATAAATAAGATTTTGGTGACAGATACTGGAAGGGTTAATCAATTTTGTCTTTGTAAATTTGAATTTTATATCAAATTTGAGTTATCACATCAATTTATTCGAATAAATTTATAGTTTTATTGAATAATTTGTTTAAAATAAAAATCCATATTAATTATAAATCCCTTAAATTGAAAAAATATTGCTATTTCAAATATACAAATAAAAAGGCCAAAAGTCAATAGCATTGAACATACCAATAATTAACATGTTCGTCTTAATTTCAGTTCCATTCAATTATGTATTTGACAGAAGTCGATAACCGTAAAATTATTGCAACATTATCACTTTACACCAAATAAACGAAACTATCAACATGCCAAACTAATTTTAAGACAAATTATTAAAATTAGCCTTTAGAAATAGTGTTGATATTATATAATCCTACAAAAAAGTAAAAGGCACATTCTATGTCAATCCAAAATCGATATAGTTATTTTTTATTTCAAGACGGTTTAAGTTTCGGTTTTCAAGAAGGAATGCTTTTTCCGTTAGGAGTCGAAGTCGACGACGCGAATAGCTTCTTTCGAGAAAACTGAATTAAACGTCGAGAAACGAAAGCTATTTTTCCCAATTTTCATTTGTAAAATAGCACAAAAACTAACTAAAACTAATTGAATATTTATATGGGAAACATTGAAACAAAGTAAATAAACTTTGATACTCTGGGGGCTTTTTGTAGTTTTAAAAAATAGAAACATAACATTTAATGAAACATTTTGATGTTTCATTCTCCAGACTAGAATAAGACGTGGAATGATAAGATGTATTTGTGAATGAAGTTATATCTTTTCATTTCTATAGTACATTTTTCATGCCTGTATCCATTCAGATTTCAAGCCGTTGTGATTATTATGTTTCATTTAGAAAAGTTTCACTTTTTATTGAAGCATAAATAATGCAATTCCGTATCGAAAAGTAGCCTTTTTTACGCAAATTGGTTCTATAAGGGTTTACTTTTCTGCACGGAGTGCTAAAATAATATAAAATTTGCATGCATATAGTCACCAATTTAATGAAATTATATATTGTTGTCATACCCAAATTTATTACTTAAATATGAAAATATCGTTGTGAGTTGTTCTTCCACAATTTGTAAAAAACAGTTGCGAACGTTTTTATTAGTAATTATCAACTAACTGATATTTTTTCCAGAATTACACAAAATAGCGTTCAATACACATGTGAAATCAGTATTTCACCATTTGTATCGAAATATATTATGAGTATTACAAAACGGAATTCATAATCAACGCACAAGTTTGGCCCAATATCAATTTAATATACAAAATTGGCTTTTTTACTAAGGATTACAACAGTACATGAAATTTATTCAATTATTTTTTAAAGAAAATAACAAAACAATTACTCGTATGTTCTGGGGATTTTAAAGGTTCGTTTTTTAAACTTATTTCCTCTTTAAAAGAGCGGATTTTAAAGTTTGCCATTGTTAAAAAAACAGTTAATTAAATTAAAACAAGTATTCTTATTAAATATTGTTTAATTATTGTTAGTGAAGAAATTTTAAATAATTATTTACAATTTTATTATAAATTTAATATCAAAACTAATATTTAATTTTAAAAAAATGTTCTAATAATACACTTTCAAGTCATATTGCCTATGAAAAAACTAACGCACAAGTAACTTGCTAAAAGTCTAAAGTAAAACAAGGCATTATTAAACTTACTATTGCTTATTAAAAACTGAATTAAACGTCGAGAAACGAATGCTATTTTTCCCAATTTTCATTTGTAAAATAGCACAAAAACTAATTAAAACTAATTAACTATTTATATGGGAAAAATAACTTTGATACTCTGGGAGATTTTTGTAGTTTAAAAAAATATAAACATAACATTTAATGAAACATTTTGATGTTCTTCAGACTAGAATAAGAAGAAGTCGAATGATAAGATGCATTTGTGAATGAAGTTGTATCTTTTCATTTCTATAGTACATTTTTCATGCCTGTATCCATTCAGTTTTTCAAGCCGTGATGATCATTATGTTTCATTTAGAAAAATTTCACTTTTTATTGATGCATAAATGATTGAAAACCGTTACTTTTTATATCAAAATTGGGAAAAAAATGTTTAAAATCTTATTTTAATTCAACTAGTTTTAAATGCTGATCTTATTGTCGGAATATATAAAAAAATGATATACACTTCCATCACATTGAGCTTTTGTAATCCATTTCTTAAATGTTCAAATTCCCGACTCGAATTGTATTCTTAGAGAGATCCTGATTTGTTGTAAATGATTTGAGGAAGGAGGATTAGTTCCTGGAAGAATACATTCAAATCTGGAACTAATTGACCTGAACCTCCCTGGAGACCGCCGCCAAGAGAAGCATTCCAACTGTGGTCATAAATTTCCTTCTTAACTTTAGTTTTGGGTTTCTTCCTCAAAAGAAGGAGAGACACTTTGGTCCTGAAGAATAGTGCTAAAGTCAGCAGAGTGCCGCCGTTTTTGCTTTCCAGTAAATATTTGTAAATACTGATAATGGAATGCAGAAACAACGAGGCAGGGGATCTCGCTGTTGTTCATTTGAATCATCAGGAGCCAAGCCAGAGAGGGTGTCGCTTTGTGTTTTGCAAATGCGATTCGAGGGCGGTTTTTCATCACGAAATTCTCGAAATTTACAAGAAAAATATAAATCACAAAGGACTTTTAAAGAATTGAGCATCCAAAAGATTAACATAATTTGTTGTGAACGTTTTGAAAACATGTTGAAAATAGAAAGAGTTCTTTTTTATACTAATTTTCCATATAAAATTTATAAACTGTTCAATTTTAAAATTTGATGCAGTATTATGAAAAAGTGGTTTAAGAAATATCAAACAATAAATTTAAATCATATAATATTTAATGTAAAAAGGTAGTTCGAAAGTTTTATTAAGCATAAATTTAAAATACCTCATTTTTATTAGAATCTTTAAAAAATTTACTATTGTCAATTTTATCACAAAATTTCATAACTGGCTTATTAAATTTAGAAATGAACCAAGAATAAAAAAAGTCTATTGTGGGCTAGAATTTTTTTTTATATTATCAGATATTGTTCTAAATTCTTTAAAAATTCTCGTATTAAACATTGCCGATAACCACAATCTGGCGCCAGCCATCTTTAAAACACTCGCTTCGGGTTTGTTTTTAAAAGACGCAATAGTTTTATTATGCCTCACTTTTTAACCTTATTTTATAAATTGTACTATCAAACAGTATCAATTCCTTTGATTCTGTGTGATTCTGTATGAATCAAATTTAAATTGAATTCTTTTTGTCATTAAAGCTAATGGTTTTTTAAATAAACAGTTAATTCCCAATTATGGAAATTAAAGTAAAGAAGTGTTTTCTTAATTGAAACAGACAGAATCGTGAGAATTTTGGCAATATTTTTCACTTTGAAATTAATTTATGTTAATTTTGGTATAAACATGAGATAAATTAAATTTCACAAAATCACCATTAATTGAATAAAAATTTTACCAATAAATTAGGAGTTATTTAGACTAATATGGTAATTTACAGCTACTTTCACCGAATGAAATACAACCAAAAATTATGAACCTATAAAGTTCAGATATGCAAAACATCTCAATTTTTGACAATTAACATAACTTTGGTTCAATCAATTAGTTGCGTGGATCTGTTACTATTCGAGTTATCTTCGGATGATTTGTTCGAAAATTTGTCTCCATAAAACCGAAAAATGTCTCTTTTTATACAAAAGACATGTGTAAAAAGTGTTTGTTGTTTTCTTTGCTCCGCGCGCTAATCTGTGGTCCATTTATATTCTGTCACTAACGAGTTAACAAATTAAATCTCTGAATGACAATTTGCATTTATTTGTCATTTATTATCACTCTGCGAATTAGAAGAGACTTTTTGACCGACTGTGTTTTGTGAGTTCTTTTTTTAGCCTTTTTGTTATTTTCACTGGACATTTGGAAAATGTTTTCCTTTTTCTTTAGAAATTATAAAAACACAGAAATGGGAAAAGGAACCTTTTGTACCTAAAATTGAGGGTTGATGAGGAGAATCCAAAGCCTTCTTTGAAGCGCCCCGTCTAAAATCCCTTATTCAGCTTGGCAAGGACCGAAATTCGGTTTTATCCTGAAAAATGATTTTGCACAAAAATTCCTCACGAAACAACACACCAAACTCTGACTGGGAACACACAAACAGAAATTTATTTTCCTCCTTATTTTCTCTCCTCTTTTTTTCTTGCCTCCTCGGTAATTTATGCACTTATTTCATTTACACTCCAATAAATAGACACAATTTGGAAACTTTTCCTCCTCTCTCCTTTTTTGCACAATATCAACACTATTTGCTTTTCTTTCCACCAACTAAATGAAAATAACCGCAGAAAATTCTATTTGGTTTTCTAAATACTTTTTCTGCCAATTTCCTTCTATTTGCACTAAACACCGCCACAGAAAATAATCCAAAATTATTTTTGAAGAAAATATACAATATTGTTATTTTTCACGTAAATCTCGAATTTCTTCCGCGAAGTTGTTACGTCCAACCTCTTCGACTTCTAGAATACAACAACAAATGTGGACAACAACAATCAAGGTTCACCTCGACATTCTCTCTCAGTTCCCCTCTCTGAGAGAATTAGACCAAAGCCGGTATTTTACAAAAGAGCAGGGTCACCAATTGTGCAGCTACAATTTATTGTGGAATCCTGTTCAGGATGTGTCTGAAGCCTCCACAAAATCCTTCACTAAATACTTTTGCACGTCTTCTGAAATCAATTTACTTGCATCGATTCTGAATTCTTCAAAACGTATTCACCTTAATTTGTTTCGTGCTGATAGTTCGATGGACACTTTTCTATTTACCCTCACGAAATGCATAATGGGTAGAATTTTAATTCATTTTTTCTAATATTCTTATTCTATTTATTTTAAAATAATACTTCAAAAGATTTAAAAGAAATTAAAACTATTAATTTTAATAGGTTTATGTTAAAATTTGATGAAAAATTAGATTTTATAAAATTGTTATATTAAAATAATAATAAATACTAAATAATAGTTAATTGCGCAAGAACGATGTAAGGACAAATATTTTTTAATAATAAAATAGTTCATATTAACCATTTTAGAGTTTTCTTAATAAAAACCAAAAAAACTGTGCATGGCAAGATTTCGGCGAAGAAATTCCTTTTGAAATTTAACCAAATTGAACCAACGTTGTTCGTAAGAAAATGATTACATTATTACTTTTAGTAGTGAAAAAATAGCAAATTGGAAAATATTTTAAAACATAAAAACGTTATTTTCATCAGCACTTCAATTACGAATAAAAGGCAAATTTAGATGACTTAACACCTATAAAATTTAAAATTGTTTTATTTCTTTTTGAAAAATACACATAAAAAATATGTTATGAAAGATGTTTTTAAATTATCATAAAATATCCCTTTCAATTTCTATACGGAACATGGAGAGTCTTAACCTCAACCATCAGGTTTTGACATTTCATTGACTATTTGTTTTTCATTTTATTATTGTCAATTAATAGCATCTAGACCTGTTGTAATCGGATCCAGTCAATCCCACCATTTTATTTCTATTTTGGTGCCATGCCTTAAAATTGGCTAGAAATATTTTTCAATAATGTAAATGATATACACAAATGGAAAGTGTTTCGCAACGGAAAAAATTCTGCCCAGGATTCGAGGAGGTTGTCGAATTCACTAACCATTCGATCATAGAGCGGATATGGAAAACTAAATTTAAATGATCATAGTCGTATCATAGGTCTTATTCTTAACGAATTAATTAATACTTTTAGTGAATGGTTTTCCTCTGTATTAAATAAACAAGGATAATTTGTATGAACAAAATAAAAATTTAAAATTATGTTTAATATTGTCAATTCAAATTGTCTCAAATTTAATTTTAAAACACATAAGTAGGAATATGGATATTCCACTAAAAATATCGGATGCAATTTTGAAAACAGTACAAACTTTTCGATCCTCCAATGCAAGAGCTATTTCCAATTCTCTCTTTTTTCTTCAAAATAACAGAGAGCAATTCCAGAGAGAAGTGTTCTTGTCCTCTCTGTTTATATCACTTTTTCTCTCTGCATGCAAGAGAGGAATGCGATTCATACTCTTTCTCAGGTGTGCATTTAAATCCCAATGGGGTAAATAAAAAAGTTTGAAAAGTAAATAAATCCAGTTTTTGGCTTGTAATAATTTATAACAATTTTTATGGTTCATTTGATGAATCATTTAAGAAATGTTATATGGTTTTGGAATATATTAGAAGGTAATTAAAACTTCAATTCATTTTATAAATTTGAGACATGGAAATATTAAGTTTAATTCTAAAAACTTAATTTATCCTCAAAAAAGATATAAACAAAATTAATTAATTGAAAAAACCCCCCAAAAATCTATAATCGGCTTATAAAAACCGCTTAATCATCGTTATGATTAATGTTGAACATAATGAAACAGACTTTGCCGTTATCAATGCGCTAATCGTACAAAATAGTCAAATAGCGCCACTTTTATAAGGCAATAAAACTGATTTATTTACGTGTATTTTAATGGAGTAGAATTTGAGTCATTTGCGTGAACTTTATCGTTTCACGTTTCTTTCTTTTCTCCATCGCGTCGCCGTCGTCGTCGTGTCCCTGCCTCTTTGTGGGTATGTGATATTAAAATTTTTCTTAAAGTTCCAGGTGGCAATAAAAGTACTAAATCGTGCCTAAGGGCTCGGATTTTATCTCATTCCATGTTTACCAAATGGCTTTATTTGCTGCTGCTCTTCCTCGAGTGTCTTCTCTTCCACCGTCGAATTAATTTTCCTCCAAAACTTAAAGCCTGCTTCGGGTCACACTACTAGCGCCCGCTCTCAGGCTAATCAGAGGGTCTCATTAACAAGACAAATAGGCAAACATTCGGGACTAGAGCTGGAACCGATCACCTCCTGGTTCCCAAAGTGCTTGTCATTTCCTTGGCCGCCGGATTTTCGGTTCTTTCTTCAACAAATAAGTCTCGCTTTGTTGTTTGTCGTAATTGAACGAGATTTTATTAGGAGTTCTCTACTCCACTCCTCTCCTCTTTTTTCACTTCCACAGGTACCTGGCGTAATGTTTGACTGCCGATTGGAATGATGAAGGAGGAAGGGCAAAGGGAGGATTTTATAACCGAAATACACGACATTATACAGAAAACGGATAACGTTCGAGGGTCGGCTGATAATTTGAAAAAGTGCAATGTCGAGGATTTGTTGGCTGTAAGTTTTTTTTATAATTTTTAGATATTTTTTATTTTTAATAATTTTTACATAATAATCTAATTTAGAAATATCTAACGCAGGATACTCTGGCACTGGAAAAAGCAAAAATAGAAATTATTTTACAAATTAATCATGTATTTCAATTATACTTTCCCAGCCTTGCCTTACCTCTAAAGCTGGTCATTTTCAAGGAGATCTGGGGCTCCTGCTGTATCACAACAATGGTGAACTAGGGTGGAGCGTCTCTACTCTAAAAACCTAAGGAGCATTTATTAAGCTCCCTGGTTTATGAGAAACAGTACCATCTTGAGAGACATACAAATGCCCACCATCAGGGAAATTGTCGCGACTCGCCGCGACTGCCGCTACAGACACAGACTCCCACACCATATCAACGACACAGCTGGCCAAGTATTGGCTCCCTCCACCAGTAGACTCTTGAGACAACAGGAAGACTAAAAAAAGATTCATAAAGTCTTTTGTACCCCCTTTGCCCTACATGTTTACATGTTTTGTAAATGTCCAGGATATTCAATAAAAAAAATTCTTTTAAAAATTATTGAATAAAATATATAAAATTCTACAGTTCAACTTTTAAAAAAATTAAAGTCTGATTTTATTGTTCTTAAATTAAAAGTTAAACTTAATATAAAAGTAATATTGAAGCAACATGTCACAATACTAAAACAGGAAATTGCTGTTAAAATCTGAAAACTAAATGAATTGGCTAAGTCGATTTTGTACTGCAAAATTTTCCTTTTAAGGATCAAATCGCCGGTGGAGACAATTTTACAGGAGAGCAGGAAGATGAATAGCAATTAAAAACACGAAAAATGGTCTTATAGATCACCGGTCTTGTAACCAGAGAACGTACTCCACAGGCCCTACTTTGCAGAATTTGCTTTTAGATTTAAAAAAATGAAGTAAAATTATGATTTTATAATTTTGTATTCAGAGAAAAAAAAATACTAAGGCTAAACCCTGTAGAAACAACAACGTAAAGAAATAATAATATTAAAATCATATTTGTACACAAAACCAATACAAATGCAAGATGGCGAACGTCTCAATTTGGTAATTTCCAGACACAATACTTTTAAAGCAGTTAGTTTAAAACAGAGTTTGAAAGGGAGGTCGAAAGAGAGGTTGAAACAAAGCAAGCTGTTCTTTTTTGTATGAATTTAGCTTGCTGCCTTTCTAGGTGGCGCGAGTCAACTATTTCGATTGAATTGAAATTCAGGCTGTAACTATCTAAGAGATTATTCTAAACAATAAGCAAATCGTTTTGTGGTATTTTTATCATTGGACATGAAGGTCGGAGAATTATGAGTCAACTCTCGAAACTTTTATTTTGACCTTACGGAAACTATCTCTTGTGTCATTTATAGTATGAGTTGAGCTACGGTGACGTTCTTGCTCCCATATGTGAAGGACATGTTTCTGGTTATAATTTGTTGCATTTGCGTCATTATTCCTCCGGACCCTAGATATATAGTTAGAATTGACTATTGATGAATAAAATTATGGTTTGTAGAACACAATCATTGCATTCTTGATATATTGAAAATTATCTGTCCTCCCTTAACGAATAACATTCTGGATGAGTTCACATTGGTCCAGGTAACGAGAACAGATAAAGGGAGGGCAAACGAAATGTAATTTCGATGTAATTGATATTCATCGATTGTGGGGGGCTGGCGAGGACCGATAATTGGATGATCATCAGCTTCGATATTACAGGAGAATGGGCTGGCCGAAAGGGGATTCCAGAAATTGTTGGAATCGCCTTTGAAAAATTCCTCATCCTCGTTTGAACAGATTCTCTGAAAGTTACAATTTGTTTTAAGAAGATTCCATTCAACAATTTGATGGTGATTTGTTTGCAAATTTTGATCCATTTTCCCCATTTGCAGATTCTTGCACAATTTACCTCGATTTTCGATTAAGACCAATTTGTAATCGAGTTCGGTTTCCCCAATAAAATGGACCCAACACACAAAAAGCGGGAGCTAAAGAAGGGAGGCGATAAGGAAAAAGCGTGGGCCAAAGACCAAACAGTTCTTTTCCAATCCCAAAAGACTCGTAAAATTCGATTTTGTTTAAATAATAAATGGAAGCCGCCGACAAAACGCTGCCTTTTCAAGTGTTTAAACGAAAATTTGTAAACGAGCAAATGGACCAAACAGTAGTAATAGAAAAAAAGAAATTGAGAAAATATGGTCTTTTAGGATGAAAATTTGTTGAATGGAAAAAGTGAGGTAATACAACAAAACAACAAGAAGCGAAACAAGACCAGAAATAAACATAATCAAGTTGTTTAGATATACAAAGATTGAAGTGAAAAGAATTTAGATAAATTGGAAAATGGCGCCTTATCTTCAACAAGTCAGAGAAAGGATTAATTTACATATGGACAGTGCGGTTCATAAATAAGAAAGTCATTCAATTCAGTTGTTTGTTTTAAATTGACTCCGTTAATTAGGTTCCCAAATAAAAAATATTTTAGAAATTATTGATTTATTCACATTAAATAGCAATACCTTTAATAATTTTTATTAAATTAAGAGATACTATTTTAATATACAGTTTTGGATTTTATAAAATTATACTTAAAAAAATCAGTTGTTTCGAAAAATTAGGACCTTATCAACAGTGATCTTTTTCAATTTTATACAGAAATTTTTACGTATTGCTAATCACAGCACCGATGAAATCTTATCATGGATTGGTTGTTTTATAATCAAAACAAAATATTGACAATCATTTATGGTTGTAAGGAATTAGTTTAGACCTTCAATACTTCTAATATTTTTCAATTTAAAACATCAGTAAAATTCCATTTTTAATTCCAATTGCTTGCAAATAAAATACAGATTACATAGGCATGTAATTTGATAATGTATTTATATAAATTAATCGGGAATTTCGATTTTTAAATAGGGGAAGTTCGTCGTTGAACGGTACTTATTTTTATTTGTCAAAAATATTTTTGGAGTCACAGGGGTATAATTTAAATATTAATTGATAAACACAACTCTAAAATTTGAATAGTTAAAATAAAACAATGGATTAAATCTCAAAGCTCTATACCTCTGTTTTCTTAAATTTAATACGTTACTTTAAATAATTTTTCGTAATGAGCACATATGTTCAGAATTTCTATAAATTAAATACCCAATAATCATCTATAAGACTTTAAAATAACTTTTGTTTAATCAAAATTCAAAGAAACAAAGTTTTTAATTACAAACAGGAGTTAATAGGGTAAAAATAATAAAAAAATACTTAACTTATCATTTCCTTCTTCTACTGTTCCAAGGATATTTCCCATGAAACAGTGAGTCAAGTTCACATTAGGAGAAAGGACTCCTGTGTAAGCGATATTCAATTGGCGTTTATCTCGAGTGTTGATGCCGGATTGATAGTGATGACTGCAGTGAGCTGATAGCTGATTTTTGTGGCATTATCCGGTGATGGGAACGATCCCTCCTGTTGAATCTGTAGAGCATAATACTTTCCAGAAATTCAGCCACTTGATGATCTTAATGCTTCGATTCAGAGGCACGTTCAAAGTCGTGTCGCTGATTTGTGAGCCCCTTTCCTGCCAGCAGCTGTTCCAGATTACAAACTCATAAATGCGGATTAGCAGCAACAATAAAATGCAAACTACAAGTCTGCGTATAATTCAGGGAAAATGTTATTAATTTCCGTGATTAATTCATATTCACACTCTTCTTCTACTGTTGTTCTGAATTTCCTCTTCTCCTGGCAAATGCCCAAAATAAACACAAGTTCAAGAGGTGTACTTTGCTCACTTCGGAAACAATCAAGCCTCGCAAAATTGCAATGGCTTCTGTTTCGTATGCAGAACATGGCGGAAAATTGATTAAAATTGTCGCCAATGGATAATTGCGAAAATTGTTTACTTTCCGACACATTAAAACAGTCGAAAATTAATCCGAAATGAAGTGGAAGCGCTTTTCACCGCATCATTGCCACCCACCCTCATCTCATTCTGGTTTGTCATCAGATCAGGGTTAGGAAATTCTTTTTCATTATCTCTCAGTTTAGATAAATTCAGTTTGTACTATTGATTGAAAATTTGAATTTTTTGGTATCATATAATTAATAAATCAAATTATGTTTTACTATTTTAATATTGAATAGTCATGAAAAGTCTAAACACGTTGATTGAGGTAAAGATTCCCCAAGTTCCTTACAGGAATCGAAAGGGAAATTTATATATTTTAGTATTGGTTATTTATAACTTATTTATACAATACACTTTTTAAAAATTATGATATTTCTGTTACATTTATTAATAAATTAAAACTGGACATGTATATTACATAGGAAATTAGAAAATAATAAGCAAGATTAAGTAAAGTGTCTATAAATTATGTTTTATTGATAAAATACACTTAAGCATTTTTTGAAAATACATAAAATTTTGTATGAAACACGGTCGATAAGCATTATTAAGCACACAAGCCGTATATAAAAGACCCTATTGTTTTTTTATCGGCCGTGTTATTCAAATAACTATTTAAACACACACTGCTCGAATCGAAATCTCTTAACTTTATCGTCTATTGAATACAAACATAAAACTTTGATATTTTTTTAAAATGAATCAATAACTTTTTAAGGATAATCCCTAACAATAAATGATTTCTAACTTAAACAAAGCCAAATCAAAAGATTAGTAAGTTCTTATGCACTTCTAACTCTTAACAATTATAGAAAAGTGCTTTTTACGCGTATTGCTAATCACAATACCGAAAATATTAAACAATAGTGCTAAACCTTGTCGAAAAACAACGTAAAGAAATAATAATATTGAAATTATATTTGTACCAATACTAATGCAAATAAATGGGTTTAAATTAAAATTTTGGTAAAACTCAAATTTTAAGAAGGTTCACTATAAAATCTGATAACTGTCAATATTTTATTGTTGACACATCTTCCGGATCCTACGTGCACAGCATTTTAAAGAAAATTTCCATTTTAAATTTAATTCACTTGTCAAAGTGAGTCAATACATTCAAAACGAACAGAAGGTAAGCCACACAGTAAGACGCAGTAAAACAGTCAGCTTTTGTATGAATTTATCATGCTGTGCTTCTAGCTGGCGCACGTTAAATATTATTAATTGATAAATTACTAACTTAAAATATTGTTCATTAATTTGTACGTGTTATGAAAAAAAATATTCCTTATACGTCATAAGGCTAAAATTGGTCAAATATAAGTACATAGAGAGTAGAGACAACTAGTAGCATGTCCTTCACCCATGTGAACAAGTACGTAACCTTTGGTTCCTTTCAGGATCGTCACAAGTTAGATGTGTCACGGTCGAATTATCCGATTTCTTTACTTCAGTCAACAAAGACACATCATACAGTTGCGCCAAAGAGTTACATGAGAGAAGATGATTCTAGTGCAAGTGTAATAGGCTTTCACTGGTGATTAGAGTTTTAGGGCTTTTAAATTGAGTCTTAATCTTTGTGAAATGATAGTAAACCACCATAGTCTTAAACTATCATTACTCTATATCAATTACATCGTTTTCAATTTTATGTTTAACACAAATCTTTATTTGGCTTTCCTGTAATATGGACATATTTGTACTTACGTTGTAGTTCCTCCAGACCGTCGATATAAGTAAATTTGCAGAGGCCTTAAATTGTTGAAAAAAGAAAATATGAACGGTGGAATATTCAATCATTTTCAGTTCGTCTCTTCAAGGGCGATACTTTTTAAATTCCAGACTACAAAAGAGCACTTGCAAACGCATAATTCCACTGTCTGATTCCTGCCCATCAGTTTAGACAATTCGGATGTGACTGGAATTGGTAATTATTATTTACCCATCATCATCGGGGTTTTATCGACACCACCCAAAAGGCGGTGACAGCCAGGCATTCAGGGGAAAGCAGAAGACGAAATCTAATTAGAGACGCACGCTCCACTTGATTAAAGCGCGGCGAGGCCCAAATGACTGACAGCAGCCCGACGAACCCCATTCTTCTCCTGCTCGATTGTCTCTGAGGTGAGAACGACAAACCGGGAACTGCGCATTCAACAAACAAAAGATGGAATGCATCCCCAGGGACACGAATCATACCCATTTGCAAGTGACAGACCAGAGTCAAGATCTAGCAAGATTATTCTCCTCGATTCCTCCAGCAGTCAAAAGGAAGATGATGACGATGATGGCGACGGAGACAGTAATTACTTTCTAGTTTTATGACAGAATTGCATTTTTGTGGATTAGACTTAATTAGAAAAATGTCCATTAAGATGTGCTCCAAGTAATAACCAAGTCGTTGGAGAAATGGCTGACAAGTGGCCATAAAAGGACAAAGTAAGCGTTTGATGTTTTCTCAATTATTTATGTGATAGAGACTAGTATCATGCAAAGATCAAGATAAGAAGCACAGGTTTAGTGACTCTGAATTTGATGAGCGAATATAGAATAATATGTTGGGAGTAGCAATAAATAGTTATTTTCGTTTCGAGAAGATTATCGTGTTCTCCAGAAATAAAAAGCAATTTTTGCAATTTCATTAAATTAAAAATAAGTTGAAAAATATCGTAATTGAATTAATCTTAAATCAAATTTTGGAAAAATTGTGTCCTTTAAAATTTAAAGATTAATAATAGAATAATAATAGTCAAGCGAAAAGAACATAAAATAAATGGTGTGTTAATATTCCTCTCTCATAGTATTCATTTTCGTTTTAATTAAATAGATTTCGCATCACGAAAATTTCATTATGAAAGTTTTAGCATAAAGCAACGAAAAGTGAGATTTTATGTGTCAAAAATTGGCTTCTGTCGATTTTGTATAAAACATTTCCTTTTTAAGTAGCTCTAACTAATTCAATAGAAACAAATTTACGAAAACTAAATGTATTAATTGTTTTAAGTTTTCTTTTTTAAAATATATTGACCATAAATGGTGATTTGATAAGATATTATTATATCTATTAAATAGTTAGATTACGTGTACAAACCAATTTAATTTAAATAAAGAACGGAAGTCATATGGTTATAAATAGAACTTAATGAGAAACATAATAGTGTTAAACAAAATCTAAAGCAAATTATCGAAATAAGGAATATATTTAAAATTAGAATATTATCATTTTAATAACTTTGCTCATCAACATGTAAGTAGTAGTACCCAATTGCTCGTATAATCTCAGATGTCCTAAGGTCTAGGATTATATCTTCACAGGAAGGTAAAGACGTTTTTACCTGGTAACAGAATAAATTTTGAGGCAAAACTGACCACGGGTTGAGGATCATTTGAAGAGAGCATTTCGACAAAAATTTTAACATGGACGAAATCAAGCACGGAACAGTCATCGAATTTTTTATACTGAGGCGACCCACTGCAGTGAATATCAAATCCAAACTGTACAACGTGTACGGGAACTCGTCACCAGCACAGATCACTATTTACAAGTCTATTCGTGAAGTCAGGAGTGACAGGACGTCCGTTTTAATGGAACATGGCGGCGGATGACCGACAA
>JXOV01025864.1:0-10852 GCA_001014945.1 Clogmia albipunctata
TATAAGTGCTTTGTTTTTATTTGAGAACAGATGTTCAAAAAGCGATTTTATGTATTGTCTATGTAAAGTCTGTCTCTTTAGAATCTGTCGCGTTGATTTATTTGAATATCTATTACTCTATATCTATTACTGTAAGAAGTATATTGTTGTAAAATTGGCTCATTGGTTTTGTAATTTATTCATGATCTATAGTATTAAATATTATAATGTCGAGTTTATTGAATTGGGAGAATTGGTCAAACCAATAGAAAATCACATTGAACGTTGTGGACAAAATATAAAAATTACAGCGCTCGGTAGTCATAGCCAAAATTAAATAATTATTTTCAAATTCAAATAATTTTTAATGTGTTATCTCGTTATTTTACATTTTCTAAATCACAACCAAACATTAGTTTATTTTAAATGTATTTATGAAAATATCTAATTGGTATGGAAATTAACTGTCATACCTCCAGAAAAATACTCGTTTTCTTTATATCTGCATTCAATACATGAAATTAAGTTCATTTTAAATTATTTCAATTTTGAAAGTGGGACAGTTAAATGCATGGAATAAATAAAATAATTAGCAAAAATTCACTTTCTTCTCAATCCAATGTTAATAAGCAAATGAATACATTGATGATAAAATCCGTTTTAACGAGCCAACAGAAGTTTCGTTTTCAATAAAAGTGTTTAGCTGGAGTGAATCGATAGCGGAAATAGAGATATATTAGATAGATTGGATTACTTTAATAAAACGTAATAATGAAAATTAAAAAAACATTAAATAAATTGACAGAAAATCTATATATACAGGTATCTATGTTCTCCTGTATATAATTACTTACTTTGTAATAGCTGTTTGACCTGGCGAGGAGAAAGAATAAAAGACGGACTGATGCGTTCAACCGCTTTATTCAGACTAACATTCATTCTCTCACACATACAAATACATATAGAATATCAATTGCTGAAACTCAACATAAATAATAATAATAATAGAAGTGTTTAATGCAACGCTAACTTAACAATAAGGTTATCCAGATCTGTGGTGGTAGTAGTAGTGGAAACGTCATCGACTCCGCGGTATGCAAGGAAAATAATTATAAATTTATGACAAAAGACTTTTAAAGTAGTTATATACCATCATCATTTCTTTACCCAATATTATAGTCTAATCAAAGCACTATAACCATGTTTACCATAAAGTCATAAAAAAATTTATTTTATATAGTATATTATCAACGGAGGTATAAAAACAAAAAAATGACAAATTTTATTCACATAATTCGTTCTCCTTAAGTCCATGTAATTTCCGTAAATACAAAAATAAATCTTATAAACTAATAATTTTTAATAATAAATAAATAAATAGATTATCAAATTTTTAAAACAGTTTTAAAAAACCTTAAACATTCTAGAAACTGTTTTAAAGCAATAGTGTTTTTTTATCATGAAGGCATGACCTTTGCGACAGATTTGAGGAAAAACACATATCTGATCTCCTTTCTAAATCAGCGGTTGTGTGAAAATAAAATGAATTTACAAACATTAATGTGGAAAGAGAAAGAGAATATATAATACATATGTCAAGAACTCATATATTAAACTGGGACAACAGGTAGATAACAACCATCATTATTATCACATAATTGTTGAAAAGAAAGTAGAAAGAAGAAAAAATAGTGTGGGATACAGACTTTAATTTTTCTAAATATGTAGATCAAAGAGATTTATTTATTCTTTTGAGATAATTAATTTGTTTAAAAAATAAAATCATTTATATATACAGTCGACTCTCGATAATTCGAACCTCTCCCGAAGTTCCTACAAAATCTCTTGATTGAACTAATTCCATACAATTTTGCACTCTCGGTAATTCGAAGGAAAAAAAACTCTGCTATTTACCAAAACACCCGTTAATTCGAACTCATCGGCGTCTAACACTAGACAATTCGAAGTTACATATTGGTTGTTGCAGCATTTCAGCCGCTGTTTAACTTTTAAAAGTCACTGAGTAGTATGAGCAGCAATAATGGAACCACTTGATAATTCGAACTCTCAATGAGTTGAAATATTTGATGGGTCCCTTGGAGGTTCGAATTATCGAGATTTGACTGTATGACCAATTTCAATAAATTTAAAAAATAGAGCTCTTTATTTTCTAACTATATCGTTTAGTAAATTTAATTTAAAAACGATTATATAATAAAAAAAAAGTTTTTGCCTTTTCCAACTAATTTAAACTTTATCAATTATAAATGAGAGACATAAAGTATGGTCCTCGTTCTACTTATACATAATATTCCAGAAAATGACCTGTTAATTAGTTTGAAAAATTTAATTAACGTGGTTTTATCTAAAAATGCAGTAGTTCCATTATTAGAAGATTTGATTTATTTTATATTTTTTTGTTAGCTGCTAAGAATTTTTAAAAATTATTACTCTTTTTAG
This sequence comes from Clogmia albipunctata, assembly GCA_001014945.1. Classification (NCBI taxonomy): domain Eukaryota; kingdom Metazoa; phylum Arthropoda; class Insecta; order Diptera; family Psychodidae; genus Clogmia; species Clogmia albipunctata. The sequence continues at coordinate 2,440 of JXOV01025864.1, forward strand.
AACTTACCGTATTTTGTTCCATTTAGTTTTTAATAAAATAACACACAATAGTTGCGGATTGTTCAACATAGATAGATTTTATTTAATCTGATATTACAATATTCATAAAGAGCGCAAAGAATAGCGCTTATTGTTAAGGCTTACAAATTAGAAATACCAAAATAAAATATTATGTACAGGATCATTTCACTTGGCTAAACACTCTGAAAACCTCATTCAGCACACAGATCAAGTATTGTGGAAATAATTCGTCGAGTCAGCGGCTCTTCGATGTCCGAAACTGGCCTTGTCAAATATTACTTGCCCTTTTTACATTCGCCAGAAAATAAATAAATAAATATATCTTGCAATTTTGTCGACTCAATGGAACGATGGAAATAAAACTGGGGTCTAGTCCTTGCCATTCTCCAGCAAAAGGATTTGGGTGTGATTCGAGGCGATAAGCATCGAGCTTTTCTGATTCGCTTTGATGCTGTCAGATCCCGACATTCCGTTGGGCAGAGCAGTCATCGTCGACTCTTGACACCTACTGCTGAAACACAGTTGAAGAAGGCAAGGGTCAGTTGATATTCAGTACAATCTATTCATAATACAATTCTATTTGATTTCGGTTACACGCGATTATTTGAGGAAGTTTTGAAAAAAAATATGTATGAAAGTTATTATGGTAACTTTTAGGATTGTTAGGATGAAGTGAACTGAAGAATTTTATCATAGTTGCTCTGATATATATCAATAAAGTTATTTTTTTTATATTTCATCATTGAACATTTTGCAGATTACAATTCAAATTTCGGTACGAAATTTTTAGTCCATAAACTCAGTTTTATAAAATGTATTTTTTTTTATTTTGCGCATGAGTATTAGTACTCATATTACAAGGGTAAGTGCACAAAAATTGGTGTATCCTTAATGAATTATCCAGAGAAATAAACCATTTGATAGCATCATCCTGGATTTCCTTGATGCCTTGAAGTTCTCGGTAACAACGTAGTTAACAATTTCGTGGTTCCGATTATTTAAACTAGTTTGACTACATTTCAAGGACCAAACTGTCAGAAAGAACCTCCTGACTGTGGTTTCAATGGATTAGTGAAATAGGATTAAAATACAATAATAATAGTAGTAAACAATCCCATTGTAAAGCTCCTCCTTTTCTAGTACTAGTGTTTTGTTTGATTTTGACATTCAAATAAAATAAAAACATCTTTTCAAATAAGTTATTAATTTTAATGGAATTGTTTAAAGTGAAAGGGATGTAAAACATTTTGCTAGTTGACATAGTCCAAAATTAGGTTACACTTTTAATAACTTTGTAAAAGTTTTTTTCGTTGTTGAAAGTGTTAATAAACATATTTCACATTTCCATTAAATAAATTGCATACGGGCTATAGTTTAATTTTTTTAGAAATAAAATATATTGAAATAAAAAATTACATTCTATTTGTATGTTAATATTAGCCCGCCTTTTATCGAAAAAATACCGCTCGAATCAATTCTATTAATAGAAGTTATGCACTCTTAGGTACCACTTTAAGGATTTGATACTTTTTGCATATTGAAGAATGCTCTTTGAAGGTTAATATATGTAATAGTCCTAGTAATTGAATTTTGAACGACTGTGGGGGCGGAGGGAACGCTAAAAGGCTATGATGGCGCTATTGAGTTTTATTGCAAATTCGCATCATTTTGAATTCACTCACGAAGAACCATATCTCGCTCGAATATGGAAGTGACGTCTAGGGAATAAAGACCATTTCTCCGCCAAATTCTCGTTAAGTAAGAAAGACCGTGTTTACGAAATTTTTGGTGGCAAAAAATGACTTTTGAAAATGATATGAATGCTCTTTTTGCGAGTTTATTCATCGACTAAAAAGATTGTGATAAGGGCCTCACTTTACGTTGAAAATTATTCTTAAATATTTTTTAATTGACGAGGGACTATTTTTCAATTCGACTTGACGTCATTTAAAGATCAAAGGCGCCAATTCAGTTGGTCTAAGAGATGGTAATTGGCAGAAAGTGACTCCCTGTGAAAAGTGCCATAAATTGGCGCCAAAGAACAACAATAATTGAAAGAGAAAATACCTGCTAGTCCAAATGCCCTGTCTCCTTGGAGACATAATTTTCTTTTCTTCAATTTATAAGCAAATTCCAATGAACTGGGTTTCGTCCATTTTATATTTTGCTTTATAATTTACATCTAAATTACAAAATTTCTTTGGAATGCCACAGATCAGGGGAAGTTGATTATTTTCCTCATTCTTACATAGTACAGTCTTTTTTTCAGTTTACACTTGTTCCTTTTTTGCAAAAAAGTAATCAGATGCAGAAAAAATGAAAATCCTTGTAAGGAATCTGGGACGAAAATTAATTAGTCTTAATGGAGAGGAGTTGCTAATTGGATTGTTCAAGCGAAACAACTTTTAAAAGTCAAAAGCTCACTTTTGTGGTTGTTTTTTTCTGTTTGCATACCTTTTCGTTGTGTACTGATTGCAGAGGCGTCTGGACGGATACCGCCTGGACACGGTGCTGGTCAGCGTCGTCTCCCTGGGTCCTTGATTACTACACCAGCCGCCCTTTGATGTGAACGATCCTTGGCACAGCAAATATCTGTACAATTTAATCCGGAATTCCAGAGACATTTATTTTAGGGATGGGGACTAAACATTAACAAATTTAAACTCTTTCCACCCGAACAGAAGCGTACGTGCAAGTAATAAAGCCACGGTATGTGCAATTTGAAAGGAGAATAAAAAATAATAAAAGTTTTAATGGACAAACGTGCAAATTATCGCGACGCCAATATTTTTGCGATATGGCAGCTAAATTTCAATAAAAGTGTAATAACAAATATCATTCCAGATAATTTTATCAGAACTGTGCACGTCTGTGGAAAACCCACCAGTTTGGAGCATCTAAATTAATAGCATTTTTGGAAAATTTAATTGAAATTTTACCTGTTAAAGTGTTTTCGAAAGGCTCCGCTAACGCAGTACAGAGCCACCGGATTTGCACAACTGTTTGCGAAAGACAAACAGAATCCGACCATTCTCAATATATGCCAAAAGGCGTTGTAGTCCTCCTCTGCCGATGGACTGCGAAAGGGAAGAAGAAAAATGTGCCAAAAGAAAATGAATAAATTTCAGCTCGACTATCATTGCCAATAAATTTCAATATAAATGTAATGTGATTTTATTGAATTTTTCTGAATTGGATTTATTAGCCCAAATCCGGAGGGAGGAATGCGCAAAATTTTGCCCCGAAATTGTTCGAGCGGATTTGTTTTCCACCGTGCGACAGGTGGAGGAGGTTACCGATGCCATATTTGAGACCGGAATGACCTTTTTGAAATTCTCCAAGGCAAGTCAACCCTTTCAAAGTTTCCGCTTATTGACACACTCTTGGCAAAAGTAATAAGAACGACGCTCAAGCCTTCATGAACGGTTTTATGTAATTGAATTACAAAAAAATTTATGATTTCAATTTCAATATAATTGATTTATTTACTTTTCATTTTTGTTATCAAGTTACAGTGTTTTTTAAAAGGTTTTTTTTTATAATTGTGTATTGTTTGCACTGTTACACGTGTTTTTGAATTAGATGATTTAAAGGTGTAACAATTTGAATGATCATTCATTGGAAAGGAGCTAAGCTAAACTAAGACAGACGTCTGATTTAATTTATCGTTTAAGCATTAAAATTTATTAAAAATATATTAACTTATTTTGTTCTAAAATTTTGGTGGAAAGTTGATATAAACTTTTGAAAAGCTATTGTTTTTGAATATAATATTTAAAATCATTACATAATATTGAAATTTGTAAGAAATGTTCCATTTTATATCGTGTATCAGTTAGGTAAACACCCATATTAGTATACATAAAGGTAAGAATTAAATATGTACATGTTATATTTCTTAGAATTAATTTGACAATGATTTTAATTATGTTCTGTCACTAGCAAACTTTCTAATAAAATAATCCAAATCAATTATGAAAAGGTCTAATCAATTTGTCATAAATTGAAGACAGAATTTCATTTTAAACTTGAGGTAACTGTATTAGACATTGTTCGAGTATCCAATCTATTTTTAAATAATTAAATAAAATAATAATGTTCAAAGTGAAACATTAATAGGATTCCAATTAGATTTCCTTAATATATTTAAAGAAATTTTATCGATTTGATGTCTTATTATATTTCCTGATTTTTATTATATAAAATAAATTTTTTTAGTGTTATTCTGAATTAAAAATATAAATATTAATATTTTGAACATAAACTATAAGTTTTGAAGCCTAGTGTATTTTACATTGAAATATCACACTTGTTGTTCGTCAAATCTCTATCCACCAAAGCTCGAAACGAAGAAAGAGCAATCAGTGTGTTTTGTGTAATATTGTAGGAAAGGCGCATAATTTAGGGCACATTCCATGTGATGGATAATTTAGGGGACGTTCGCAGAACCCTTATCTAAAATTTGATCGACTTTGTTGTGCCAAAAATAAGTCCAGTTGTCGTCGTAGAGCTTTTGGTCAGCAAATGGCTGGTGTTAGGGCTTGTGTCATAAAAATTACCCTCCAATTTATTAGGGGTATATTGGGGGATAAGTGTGATTGGGATCTTGNGTGTGTAATTTAGGGGACGTTCGCAGAACCCTTATGTAAAATTTGATCGACTTTGTTGTGCCAAAAATAAGTCCAGTTGTCGTCGTAGAGCTTTTGGTCAGCAAATGGCTGGTGTTAGGGCTTGTGTCATAAAAATTACCCTCCAATTTATTAGGGGTATATTGGGGGATAAGTGTGATTGGGATCTTGTGAGCCATGATTAAAGCATCAGTGTCGAATGTGATCCAGGCCAAAGTGATTAGTTTTTTTTTNAATTTAGGGGACGTTCGCAGAACCCTTATCTAAAATTTGATCGACTTTGTTGTGCCAAAAATAAGTCCAGTTGTCGTCGTAGAGCTTTTGGTCAGCAAATGGCTGGTGTTAGGGCTTGTGTCATAAAAATTACCCTCCAATTTATTAGGGGTATATTGGGGGATAAGTGTGATTGGGATCTTGTGAGCCATGATTAAAGCATCAGTGTCGAATGTGATCCAGGCCAAAGTGATTAGTTTTTTTTTCGGATTAAAGGTCGCTGTTTGCAACTTTGTCCAACCGTTCAATCTTGGTAATGAGTTTTGGGCGACACATTGACCACTCTTTCCGAAGTAATACTCCATGGATATGGAATTCATTGAACCCTTTGCCAACTTTACTCACAGCGAAATGCTGGAGAAGGGGACAAAAGTTTATTGTCGAACTAGAGACGCTATCCGGCGATAAATCTCAAGTGTCTTTCGGCTATAAACCGTGATAAGGTGGTGTGAAAATCCCGTTTATTACCTGTAGTAAAACCACAGCATGAAGAGGTGTGAGGGCAGAAAGCACAGTCCAAAAATAACGACAAAAGTCAATACTGTTACAGCCACTTTGCGCCTTGCCCGCACCTGCAAAAGAGAGCAAAAAAAGAGGACGATAAAATTTAAATAGGAATTCCTCCAAGGAATTCGATATTCAAATAACCGAATTGCCGTAAAATTGGGAGATAAAATAGGAACACTCTCGCTATATAAAAGAGATATACAATTAATTTTATGAACTGAGGGTAAAGTGTGTCACAAAAACGCTTTTAAGAAGAGCTATAAATGTAAGCGATATTGTAAGCTGAGGAAATAGGTAATTGGCCAAAGTTGGTATCCTAAACTAAAAAAACAATGTAAAACGAAAAACATATTTATAATTCACCTGAAGGCATAATTATGAAAATATTTGATTATGCTAATTAAGTTTATAGGGCTTTTTATACTTTTTATGACGTGAATTATTTATATTTTATTATAAGAAAACTAATTACTCTATTAAAGAATCGATTAGTTTTTTTTTCTGAATTAAGGGTTTAAAATGGTCATGTAAATAAATTTTAAATTTAAAACAAGCATAATGATAATAAGGTATTAGAACACCTTACGATTTCAAAATTAAATCTTATCTACTTGAAATTCCTTAAAATTTTTCCGTAAATTATAAAGCTTTGTCATGTCTGTTTTGTATTTAAAAATAGGTGAAGATGACTTGCTTTTTAAAATGAATAATTCATTGAGTAGATACTAAGATTTCGTGTAGGATTAAATGACTATTTTCAGAAATTCATAATGAACTGTTGTTTTCAACGAATCTGCTTTCAAAATTAGACGAAAATAAATCGATGTGAATGTTTGACAAAGATTATTTTGTTTAACAATCTGGGCTACAATCAAATATTGATATGAGAAGCTTTTGATCTGCATTTTAGTTCGTATAATTAGAAAGCACTTCTTAACAATTTCTTCCCGAATTTGAAATTATAAAAAAATAAAGTCAATATTCAAAAACAAATTACTTTATTGATTAAAATTGGCGTACTTCTTAAGACAAAACAAAACTACTAATTGGATTTCTTGTAGTGTAATTCTCATTAAAATTAAATATGCTAATTAAACAAAACTTTGATATTTTAATTAGGGATTATAAGATTATTTGGAAACACGNGTATTCAAAAACAAATAACTTTATTGATTAAATTGGCGTACTTCTTAAGACAAAACAAAACNATATTCAAAAACAAATTACTTTATTGATTAAAATTGGCGTACTTCTTAAGACAAAACAAAACTACTAATTGGATTTCTTGTAGTGTAATTCTCATTAAAATTAAATATGCTAATTAAACAAAACTTTGATATTTTAATTAGGGATTATAAGATTATTTGGAAACACGTGCTCAATGTATTTCCAAAGAACTTATAAGGATTTGTAAAATTAATTCCTTTACATAAGAACACTCTGAGGGATTTATGTTGTTTTTCGTATTTAAATTCTTTATAATTAAAGCAACATTTTTTTATTTAAACTCTAATGAATGATATAAAATATAAAAATAAAATTTAACCATATTCCAATTTGATAAAAATATTTGTTCTGTCTTGAAGAAACGAGTTGAGTAGGCTTTGCAGTAATTATTAATATGTACGGTTATTCGAACCAAAAGATGTTATTTTGAGTTCAGTTCAGGCGAATGGATAGAGGACATGCCATTTTTTAGTTCGGAAAGAAATTTTGTTGAAATTGTGTTAAATCCACTAAAATGTACTTATTAATTGAATTTTATTTAACCATAATATATTAATGTATCATTTGTAATTTCAGTTGTTATAGTCTAAGTCATAGAAAGGATAATAGATTGTTTAAGAAAAGACAGCTCGCATTTTTTCTACAGGAAGAACATTTATCCTGGGCATTCTTGCAACAGAGTCAATACAATATTTTGAACATTTTAAATAAAAATATAACAATTTAGGTGCTTTGTTAAAATATTTGTCAAGCGTTCTTTTTTCCACTGATATAATATAAACCAACATTGATTTCTTTGAAAAAATCTTCAATTTTTTTGCACTATTAAAAATGAACTTTACTGAAAAATCTTAATAAAAGGGTGTCTCAAAATTAAAGCAACTTTTTAATTAGCCATAAAATTGTTTGAAAATCTATAGCTATTAATTCGTTAGGTGAATCTTATATGGGTTAGGATTTTGTATGGAATAACACATCGGTCAAATAGCTTGTTTCATGAAATTTTTTAGATCAATTCACACATAAATCGCCCTTATGATATGGCCCGTTTTAAATTGCTCTATTGGGCTAAGATTAATGATTTCTTATTGCAAAAAGTGGAAGATATTGGTAGGTAATTTGGACAACCGGTAATTGAAGTGTATGCCAATTACTTCTTTTCTTCTATACAAGAATATTCTTGTAGGAATTATATTGTTTTTTTATTGAAAAATGTATAAAATTTAATCGATTAATTTTTTATTATCTTTATCCAAAGAAATGTTCGAGAATGATATTATACATATATATTTTATATTGTCATAGAGTTTTCCAATAAGCGGTTTAATTTTGGAGAAAAAAGAGTTTTTTTGTATCATTGGTAAATTCTTAAATAATATCGCAAAGAAATTTGAATATGTAAATTCACATTTTGGTAGCGAATTGTAATTATGATTGCCTAAAATTGCTTTAAGAATTTTTATTCCATGATTTTTAACATTTTTATTGAAAATTAGTTTTCTTGTTTGTTCTTGTTTCCTCTTTCTACTGACATAAACAACCAATGATTTATTTTACTAAATCCCCGATTTTATACAATATTAAAAAGAAACTTTACTGGAAAACCATCTATTTCTTGTTAGTGTTTTCCAATAAGAGTGTTGGGTAATGAAACAGAAATATTTGAGCAGAAACCATATAAGTAATAAATATCGGAAAATAATATTAGTTTATGTTATCCTAGCTTGAAGTATCACTTAATTAATGAGATATGTAAT
>JXOV01025878.1:0-14907 GCA_001014945.1 Clogmia albipunctata
TTTTTTTAAATTGGTTTGTGTCATTTCCATCAGTCAAAATCTCATAATAATAATCCGATCGCACAAATGTGCGTCTCAGGGCTACTGACAACGAAGGGGAAGTTTGGTTATTGCGTTTCTCGCCTTCTTATTGGACCCCTCATTTTTCTTNAATAAATAATTTTTTTTTTAAATTGGTTTGTGTCATTTCCATCAGTCAAAATCTCATAATAATAATCCGATCGCACAAATGTGCGTCTCAGGGCTACTGACAACGAAGGGGAAGTTTGGTTATTGCGTTTCTCGCCTTCTTATTGGACCCCTCATTTTTCTTATCTTCAAAAGTTCATAACAGTTAATTGGGAGATTGGATTTTAAAAATGGGAGCGGATTGTCTACAAGCAGTAAACCAGCTGACTTTTTGGTGTGACCAGCGTGTAAGTCCGATCGTCTCTGCGTCTCCACTACAACTATCTTGTATTAGTAATAATATCACAGGGTGGTTATATACGACAAAAGAATTACCAGTTCATAACTTCTTAGATCTCTGCCAATATAGGTCTAAACATTCTGCTTTTGAAATTGAGGATTGTTAGCCCACTAATTAATTGAGATTTTATGATTAGTATCAAGCCGACTAACAGAAAATAAGAGGATTCGAATGAAAAGTAATTCGAATGATTGCGAGTAGAATACGCGACGATCAAAAGGAATAAAGTTACAATTTCAAGATTAGAAGGATATACCGTGACAAAATTTCTAAAATCGCAAAGACTAAGATGGCACGGAATGATTAACGAGCGCAAAAGTTTAGAGGGAGAGTACAGGAAAGGCACAAAAACGGACGCCTTCAAGGTGGAATGGAGGCGGATTGTGGAGGAGGCTAAGATGGACCGATGACTATAAAACTAGAAGAGTATTAATACTCGTATGATCTATAAATGATTCATATAGAAGTTATAAACCAACTTCAAAAAGTGGAAAACGAAACGAAACGTTGCACAGAAATTCAAAGAATTTTAAATTTATTTTAAAAAAAGCATAGTTACATATGAAATACGATTGATAAGCATTATTAAACAAAAAAAACCCTAGTGTTTAAAAATGCCTTGTTTATCGTTCCTGTTATTGTCACACATCATATTGGAAAACAATATTTTCGCAATCATATTAGCGATTTACTTATAACGCGAGAATGATATCACCAAATGCGCGTCACGAACTCGCCTTTCCCACACACATCACATCGCACATTATTAGGGAGGATTCTCCCATTTATATTCATATTTCCATTATTTTGTATTTCTTTGCTATTATCAATTACACGTCTGTGTACATATGTATGTGGCCTGGGCTTGGGTATGTACTACAATTTCGCAGAGTAATGTCCTACATCCCCAACAGGCAACATAAAAGCGACCGCGACGATTAACAGAACTTGTTAACGGTATTCATTTCGTTTTTTCTCCCTTTGTGAAAGGTGCTTCTAAAGCGGAGTGATACAGTGTCCACAGTTCCAAGTCCTGTGATTTATACCTCGAAAGAACCGATTGTGTGCCAATAGGAAGAGGGAGGGTGTGAGCAGTGAATTAATTGAAATGACCGACAGAAAAAACCTCAATGAAGCTGAAAAGCGAAGTCCAATCGGGACCGATTCCATTGACCCGTCCCCTTTTCCTTCGCCTTCCTCAACCAAGCTTCGTCCCAGTGGTATCCTTCGATTGGACAGTGGCAAAAGGTCCCGACGATCGTCTGGAATGGGCTCAGCTGTGGAGTTCCGGAACGATCCAGAATTGTTGGGCGAAGTAATTTAATTCGTATTTTATCATATACTCGTATCAAAGATAATTTGGGTGTGCCAAGGAAATCGAGCATTCTTTAAAGATTGCTGAAACTGCTCAATTCTCTTGTTTTATTCTCTGAATCCATAAATTTGCATTACATATCATTGGTTTAAGAAACAATTGCGTCTTCACAGTTAATTGGATTTGAAAATTGCAATTTCTTCTTTAAAATACTGTCTAGATAAGATCCTTAATTAAGCTCCCGAAATCAAGGGCAGTTATCAGATTTACATTGGTCAAACTATCTCTGAAAATTATTCTTAAAAAATAAGTTCTTGTAAAAGCATTAATATAATTTTAGTGACATAAAGGTGGTTAGTTATAAATAAAAATAGTCTTAAACATTGAGATACTCAAATTAAAGGAAAAAACCCAACTGAAATGGTTATTTGTGCTATGTTAAATGGTAAAAATTGTGAAATAAAAGTTGTTTTAATAACGAAGAAGTGTAAAAAAGAAGGTGAAAGAGTTAAAAAACTATGTTTATTCACGAAAAGGACATAATTTTTTCATGATTCTTTACGAAATACAATAAAAATTTATTTAGCTTAAATCCAGGCGCAAGGCATAGTCTGGAGGACTAACATAAGTTGACTTTTTTCAAATCTTTATATTTGACAAGCTTACAGATTATTCAAAAGTTAAATATGTAGCAAAAAACAAAACGTGAAACATTGAAGTGCTAAACCTGTAAGCATTTGTTTAAAGAACTCAAAGAAGTTTAACATTTTACGGAAAACCACACTACCAAGGAAGTGAGTTCTATAAAGCTCGGTTGAAAAAATGAGAGCTTTCTCCTTTGTTTACTACGTAGTAAAATAGTTATTTTCGATTCAAGACGCTTTAAGTTTCGATTATCAAGAAGAAGGCTGTTTCCGCCAGGAGACGAAGTCGACGACGCGAATAGCTTCCTTCGAGAAAACTGAATTAAACGTCGAAAAATGATTGCTATTTTCCCAATTTTCATTTGTAAAATAGCACAAAAACTAATTAAAACTAATTAAATATTTATATGGGAAACATAACTTTNATCAAGAAGAAGGCTGTTTCCGCCAGGAGACGAAGTCGACGACGCGAATAGCTTCCTTCGAGAAAACTGAATTAAACGTCGAAAAATGATTGCTATTTTCCCAATTTTCATTTGTAAAATAGCACAAAAACTAATTAAAACTAATTAAATATTTATATGGGAAACATAACTTTAATACTCTGGGAACTTTTTGTAGTTTTAAAAAATAGAAACATAACATTTAATGAAACATTTTGATGTTATAAAAATAAGAAGAATATGTTGAATGATAAGATGTATTTGTGAATAAAGTTGTATCTTTTCATTCCTATAGTACATTTTTCATGCCTGTATTCATTCAGTTTTTCAAGCCGTGATGATTATTATGTTTCATTTAGAAAAGTCTCGCTTTTTATTGAAGCATAAATTAATGAAAACTTTTTTATATCAAAATTGGGAAAATGTAATTTTAATGATTGTTACTCAAATAAAAATTATGTTACTAATGCGATATATTTACCCGCCTCATAGCCGAGTGGAAACGCATTCTATTGCCTCCTCGGAGGTCACGGGTTCGAATTCTAGGCGGGTAAATCCTTTTCAACCGGTGTAGGTGCTATTAATCGACTAATACACTGAAAACGCTGACATTCCTTATGTTCCTTATAGGAATTGAACGGGTAATTTGTTATAATGCCATATATATTTCATTGAATTGAGAGGAATTGATTGTAACGGACCTTAAAATGACTTAAATTGATGACAGATAAGTAGCATATTTTAACTATAAATCTCCCACTCGATATAACACTTAAAATTAAATTGTAATCAATGAATTTTACAATATTATATAAACTTCGTTCTATCAATGACGAATTTATTGAGTTGAAAAGAATAAGTAACAGCTGTTTATAACATCCTAATTTATAAAACGTAGAAAATGTCTGAGAGGATAATGAAAGCTATATTGTTAATATCTGAAGGATAATTGAAATTATAGTGTCGACCTAAACAGAAACGGTTCAAGATTGTGATGTTTTGTGTCAATAATTTCCAATAAAATACAGATATAGACAATTACAGGCTCTAGTGTCTTGTGAAGTGAGAGCGAAAACTACACAAGCTCACACACGTGTGTGTGTGGGAGAATCCCATTGTGAAGACCAGTTGAATGCTCAGCATATTTAGTATTGGACAATGGAAGCTTTTGCAGCCCTTCCTTCGGTCACAAACGCACACACAGGCACGAAATAGCGAAATGTTAATTATAAAGAATACACAGGACGGAAAATATGGAATACTTTTCTACTGAAGAATGGCAGAAGAGGAGAAAAGATTGGTGGGAACGATAGTGGCTCAGGGCAGGAATGCTCGCCAGTGTCCTGTGGAAAGTGGTTGAAGAGGTTGCCTCTGAAGAGCTTGGATTAGTTTAGTGTTTAAATGATTAGAGGATTACTTTTTAATTCATTAACAATCGAGTCAAGTGTCGTGTGGATTTTAATTGGACCGATCCCCGATAAATTTTAAATTGGAATTATTCTAGTCCACTCCGACGTCATCGAATCCGATATCGCCTCAATTATCTGTGACCTGGGCGTTCCTCCAGCAGAATGAGGAGACAGGTCGAGGACAGGATCATCAGGTTGTCGATGATAATTTAGAACCAATTGAAGACAATGAAGAAGCAGTCTCAAATCAGGCGTAAGTAAAACTCTTTACTTTTACTTATCAACCTTCTCTAATCACACATTCCCCCCGTCGTCAGTTCTCCGCCAGTCTTGATTGACTAGCCCTTTTTTACCTTTCCAAATACAAACCTTTACACGATTCCGTAGATAATATCATATCCATTTATTTCTTGTTCAACTCTACTAGTTTCTCTATCCATTTACACACCGAAAACAGGACATAATAATCGCATGAAAATGAACAATTCTGATTGGGAGTTTTGCCACTTGCCATTTTTTGTGTGTGCCAGTATTTGTGTCCTTTTAATGGGCCAAGGTACTCTATTAAGAAATTGATATCTAATGTGTCTGTTCGTTTATATTTCGTTCGTTCTTTAATTCTCAGTCGACAAAGAGATGATTTGAACGATAATTATAGCAAAAATTACTCAAACTTTATGGATTTGGCCAGCCCATTGGAAGTTCCAGGTATTATACCTTTGTCAGTTTTTAATTGTGGTGGAAGTGATAAAAGTGTTAATTTTAGTTGAAGATTCCGAAGATGAAGACTACTCCGTGTCTGTGTCGGCAATAATGCAACGCAGGGCCAGCATGCATCGAGGACGCAGCAAACGAGGTCGAAGCCCCAGAAGAACATCCAGTCCCCTCACACTCCCCAATCAGAATATGGTGCATCAGTCTTCGAATGCCACCGACGAAAAACGACGTCGATCCAGTGTCTACACCACTAGTTCTGCAGAGTAAGCTAGTCTTTTTAAACCGATTGATTTTTCTATGGAAGTTTTATTTTTAAATTAGTAGCTGTCATAGATTTCACACTTTTTATTTTTCGGTAGGAAGTGTTTTAATTTGTTCTGTGAAGGCTTTTCAATGGTATTAGGTCAAATATATTTTTAATAAGAAAACGTGTGAAAAATCAAGTAAATTTCGCGTTATTAATCGAATTTTACCCTTGAGTAGGACATAAATTTTTGTAATATTGTCTATAGTAAAATACACTAAATATATTTTACGTAATCTCTGTCGCAAGGCTTCTTACCTAGGATGCCCTTTTTGTGTCAAAAATTCATTACAGCATTAAGAACTTGTTTTAGGACAACATATGTTTTGTTTATTTTTTATATGTAACATTCGTGACGAATTTTCTATTATTTTCAAAAACTAGGGCCTGGAGATCCTTTTAGACAATTTCGCCCTAGAAATGTAGTAAAATTAGTTTAAATATTCGGTCCCACGAAAAGGCTGACTACCGGCCACAGTAGATGCAATTTGCAGATGTTTAAATATGGTTTTAAGAATGATCTATACTCATCAATTTTAGCAATTCATCAAACCTCGAACATATATGGGCCGAATGCCCAGAATTACAATATACAGGTGGTGTTCAAGATATTGGAAATCTTATGAAGATGACATCAAATGGCAAAAAAAAGCATAATTTGGTACAGAAAGACAATGTTTTTTTCAGTTTTACTCAAATGTTAGTTCTGGCTTCCGAATGTAGTTTAAATCAAAGCCACTCAACCTTGTAAGTTGTCCGGATTTTACGTGACGTCATCAGCCGAAAGAAAAATACATGTATTAATCTGGTTAGTGTTTTTAAATTGTTAAAATGAAGACTAGACAAATGTATATTGTTGTCTAGATTCTATCCTGTACCGAATTTAACACTATTTTCTTAAAATTTCAATACATTTTGACTGAATTGGGTGAGAGAATGTTTGCGATTTTTTCGCATTTCGGTGCGAAATAAGTGATATTCAACTTATTAGACCCAAAAATTATTGTATGAAGTAGTTATTGCACGTATTTAATCAATTTAAAAGTCTTTTGTTACAATATTATAGCTAATTTTCTTCTATACAATATCAAAACAATGAATGGTATCCGGCTGATGACGTTTCACTACTAATACCACCACAGATCCATACAACATTATTGTTTATTAGCGTTGGTTTAAATGTTGAATGTTATCACGTATATATCAGTGATCCAGTTCATTGTGCTATTTCTGTGATATATAGAAAAATTAAAACACTCTAATTTAGTACTTTACATCATATTTTGCTAAACAATAAATAATAAATATGCGAATTTTATAAAATTGTGTAGAAAACTGGTTTGAAAAACATTAATTATTTGTTTTCACTCGTATCTTTTAAACTTTTAATTCTATTCGTGTTTATTTATGCCCATTTTTCCCACGTATTGTTTTCTTCTTCAGCACTGCGATTTCATTCGACGAAGATAAATATGAGACAGCCCAGGAGCAAATTTTTGAGAACATCCGTTTGCACAAAGAGGTGCTGCAATCGGTCAAGTTTCAGACCTGGAGCATGCGAAGGAAGCTGCGTTTGATCCGCCAGGCAAAAGCTTACATTGCAAAGCACGAAGGCGCTCTGCAAGAACGACGAAACACTCGGGATCTGATGGCTCGTCTGAAACTTTTGATTTCAGCTGTAAACTGTAATCCTTTTCTAAAAATACTTGACATTCTAAAGCGTTTAATTCCATATTTAGAAATTGCAACACACCCGTCGCGAATTGGCAAACATTTCCACAATTCTCATTCCTTGGGAATCTCGTATCAAAGAAATCGAATCGCACTTTGGTTCAGTTGTCGCCTCCTACTTTACGTTCTTGAGATGGCTCTTCTGGGTAAATATCGTCATCGCAATTGTGATAGTTTTGTTCGTTGTCTTGCCCGAGGTAAGTTTAATATGTATTTTTAAATTTGATCATAAAATAGTTTTTTGCGCTTTCGTATCAAAAAGTTAGCTTTTTGACATTGATTTGAGCTTCATAATATGTCACTTTTTAGCACTAGTACTCATTTTAAATTTTTATTTAACTAGTGATAAAAGAAAATAATAATCTAAGAGTAAATTTGTTTCAAAGTCAAAATTTATGCTCCATTTTGAAAAAACTGTACGATTTTAAATTTAGGCCGTTATAACGGGCAAATAGTACCCGAAAACCGTTCAAATAGACACCGATGTAACGGCAAATTTTAAATTAGTTTTACGTCAATTTTTAAAGAAAGTGCAAATAATATTTTGCCCTATGCCAGTGTATTTTTAACTCGGAAACAACTCGCTTAACGGCTCGTATTTCAAATTTATTTACTTGTCAAAAACGACTCATTTTACACCTTTGTATCCCAAATAAATATTGTGCAATTTATTTATGTAAAACCCCCAATTAACCCTAGTACGGTAAAGTTGTAACTTGATCCGTGCTCTTCAAAACACATTTCTTGCAATTAAATATGATTAACATTTCACTGAATACCAACAAATGTATTTTATAGTTAATACTAAATTATAAACAAGAATGTTATAAAAAATTCAAAATTAAGATGTGTTTTTTGTTGTTGTTTTTTTAAGGAATATTTTTATTCATTGGCTCGTATAATCTGGTTAACTATAAGTGATATCGCTGCAATTCTTCTTTATTTTTAAGCTGTTTTTATCAGTTTGTTCTAAATAACCTCTATCTATTATTGTGTATATAGTACATATTTTAATCAATTCCTTGATTCCGCCATAAAAGTATTCCAAACTTGGAAATGCAACAAAACGGCTACCCTCTAGTCACTCTCCGACCCCTGAGTTCTTATTTTAATTTTGAAAACAGAAAGTAGTGGCTAAGAGTCATATCTGGTCTATACAAGGGATGGGGAATCTCTTTGAAACCGGCAGCCCGGAAAGTAGCCTTCGCAAATGCCACTGTGTGGACTAGCGATTTGTAGTGAAACATCAGAACATTTTAGGCGAACATAGCGCAGCGTTTTTCTTTTATAGCGTCCCGTAGCATCTTGATCAGGGTAGCCTTATTCATCTCGTTGACAGTAGTAGTCCTTAGTAATCCCAAAAGATAGAAGCCATAATCTTTCTCAGTGATTGCTGGACCTTTGCTTGTAGGGCCGAAAAATGTTTCGTTATCCACTTTGAAGACTTATAACTACCCAAGTTTATTTCTGATGATCCTTTGTATTCTGTTATAAGCTGGCCCGAACTTTTCCGTGATTTCTATAATCTTTTATCGCCGGTCGATAAGAACAATTTTTTCTATTAATTTAATGTTTTCTTCAATCACTGCCGTTGTCGGTCGCCCTCCGCCATGTTCCTGTAAAACGAACATCCGGCCACTACTGAATTCACAAATCGCACTTGGAAATAGTGCTCTGTACTGGTGAAGAGTCCCCGTACACGTTATCTATTTTGGTTTTGATCTCCACTGTAGTGTGACCCTTCAGCATCAAAAACTCGATGACTGAATAAAATTCGTGTCAAAATGCTCTATTCAAATGATTCTAAAAGACTAACCCGTTGTCATTTTTTCCTCAAAATTATACTGTTACCAGGTAAAAATGTCTTAACCTTCCTGTGAAGTCCATATGATCTTATCTTTGGTGTCCTAAGGCACCAAAGATTATACGAGCAATTGAATACTACTACGTAGTACGTAAACTTTTACCTACAAGTATTTTTCCGGTCTCGTCCCATTATAGTCTTCTGTGCTCTCCCTCGGAAGGCAAAATGCTCTATTACCTATCATTACTTAAACAGTTATTTGTGTAATATTAATAAGTAATTATTTGATTCATGACCCAAAATGGTAATTTTTCAAAATGAAACATTCTTTTCTGTTCATCATAAAAAAAATACTATAAGCCAGAAAAGAATATACTTCATTGTTAATCTGTTCTTTTCGTTTGAATTCAACAACAATCAAAATGTTGATAAATTGCAGTTAATATAAGTATATTATAACATTATTTACAATAATATCAAGACAATTAAAACGTTAAATCTAAAAATGTAGGCACATAAGATAATACTCTTCACAAAGAATTAACATTTACTCGTAACTTCCATTGAATCAAAACCTAATAATGAATTATTATTTTTCAACTTTTGGGGGAATTTTTAAAAATTGTCTTACACACTTTTATATATTTTAAAGATTTTTTAATTTATGTATATTTCAATAAAATTAGAGAATTCTTTAAATTACTATTCTCGATGGGCTATTTACATCTTCGATATTTGGTATATTATTTAGTTTATATAGTTTTAAATAAACACTTAATAAACTCCGCAGATGCTCGCAACTGACTTGAGCCCGAGGAAAGATGACCAAAAGCAAATGCTACCCGAGGAAGCAGCAATAGCTGGAAATTTTATTACGTTGTGGGACTTTGAAGGGTTCCTCAAATACTCACCTCTATTTTATGGGTAAGTAACAAATACAAATTAGAACTATGTTGTAACTAAATTTTACTACATTTTTATATTTTCAGATACTATTCCAATTTGTCTGAGAGTCTTTGGGGCTACAAACTTC
Source organism: Clogmia albipunctata (assembly GCA_001014945.1). Classification (NCBI taxonomy): domain Eukaryota; kingdom Metazoa; phylum Arthropoda; class Insecta; order Diptera; family Psychodidae; genus Clogmia; species Clogmia albipunctata. The sequence goes on from JXOV01025878.1 coordinate 9,870, forward strand.
CTTTGGCATACTTTTTGACTGGTCTTGTGGTTTACGTGTACAGTTTTGTGGCCACTTTACGAAAGTATTTTATTTAAATTTGTATTAGACTCAAGTGTGTTTAATGTTAAATTCCTTTTAAGAATGGCAGAAAACTCTCGAATGTCGAAGCTCTCGTCCAAAGACGACGAGTGTGTATTTTCTTGGAAACTGTTCACTGGATGGGATTTTATGATTGGTAATGTCATTATTATTAATTAATTCCAATAATTAAATGTAAATATTTTCCTTTCAGGACATGCCGAGACTTCTCATAACAGAGTAGCTTCCGTAGTGTTGGGTTTTAAAGAAGCTCTCTTGGAAGAGGCCGAAAAGAAAAAAGACAAGCGAAAGTAAGAATTATAATATTTACGTACTTTATTATTTATTTATAATTGTTTGTAATTGTTTAACCGTATTTTATAAATTTTCATAAAATATGTAAGTTTTAAAGTTAGTTTGTTAAAGCCAGAAAATGGTTAATTCATGTATGAATATGTATATTATGGATATGTAATATGGATATTGTTTTGAAAAAATATATAGTAATAATATGAGAAGACCAACACAACTAATAAATATACAAGTTAAAGTTATATTTTTTTCTTACCCATTGATTAAAGAGAAAATAGATTTTATTGTTAAGTTACTTTGGATAATTCAAACAATTAAGCGTTAAATTATATGATTATGTATAATTTGAACATTATCTAGAATAGCAAAATATTCCATTTACTAATTGTCTATCTCAAATTAAAACTCTTTACTATATAATGTATCAGTTTGAGTCTGAATATTAGTCCGTGGCTGTTGGAGTATTCATTGCGAACTTGGAGATTGGTTATGCCGAAGAGAAAGTTCTTAAATATTTATCAAGTGGCTTGGTTATATATCATACTAAGTGTTCATATTACTAACATTGAACCTATCTTTAAAAGTGTTCAGACCTATACTGCCCTTGTGTGCAGTGCTTAATAGCTGGCCTATTAAACACTTTTTTCTATCCTCATGTTAATATGTCATTAATTATTATATTGAAATACTATATCTATAACAAAAATTAGTTAGCATTAGTAATTGCGATAGGGAGGGAAAGCTAGGGTGATATACGAAGAGGGGCGTATGACTGTCATCCATACACCCGGTGTTACGTTATCGTACATCGTTATATATATCTTATTCGTATATTTATATGTGATAATCCCCGAGTGGGTTCTGCGCCCAACCTACCATACCATACTATATAATGTATCATACCTATACTTATCTCGAGTGTACTGCCGAAAGTTGTGTCAATTACACATTTTTATGAAAAAATAGGCAGGGAAAACACTTACATAAGGAGGAGGTGGTGAGGAGTGATAACTATCACTTCAAGGAAACAAAAAAGTGCATCGTTTCAGTAATCATTGATAATAATATTCAAATATATAGTTGTATAATACATAAATAAGATAGATGATCGATATTTTATAACAGAAATACAGAAACTTTAATTTTCTTGGGAAGCGTTAAGTATAATAATACATTATTAAGCAGAATAAAATATTATCTTTTTACATATCCTAACTCAAAACATTCCTCTTTTCAGCTGGAAGGTGATAGTGTTACGGATTTTGATGAATATTTTGGTGATCGCCTTACTGTGTGTATCTGCTTATGCCGTGATCTTGGTTGTGAACAGATCGATAGAGACGGCATCACAGAGTTCTTGGTGGCGGCGCAACGAGATTACAATTTGCCTGTCGTCAATCACCTACTTTTTCCCGATGATATTCGAGGCATTGGGCTACTTTGAGAGCTATCACCCGAGACAACAGCTGCGACTGCAATTGGCTCGAATTATGCTCCTCAATTTATTGAATTTGTATTCACTGATTTTCGCGCTGTTTGCCAAAATTTCAATAATGAATCGCGAATCAGAGCGTATCCGGTTAGGTTTAAGTACCGAAGATCCACCGTACTTTACCACAACTCCTATGACCTTTACCACAACTCCTATGACCTTTGATGCGTTCACGAAGTATCTGCAAGGCCGTTTGGACGTGACAACGACATCACCATTGCCATCGACCACCACTTTTCAAAGTGTTTTGGGACCAGAACCTTTGAGGCTATGGTCTACCGTTCAGACTATTTTTACCACCACCGAAGAGCCTTTCTTCACAGAAGCAGAAATTTGTTACGACATAGAAGTCCCCTGCTTTAACAGCACGAATCAAACCTTAATAGCTAATAATGGAACTGCAAAAATGTCCATTCTATTGGCACTGATTGCTTTGGCTAATAACACTGGACTCAACCTTGTTCCACAGTCTTATAACTTAACAAATATGAGCCTTACTTTTGATAACTTCACCTATTTGAATAATTCCGAATATAACGAATCTATGGTCCTTCAAGATGAAGATCCTTACCATATTAACAATAACAACTTCTTCTACTTTGATGTGGAACATCTTTTAGAGGAAATTGAAGAGGAAGATCCCAACGATCGATTGCGACGTTTTATTGAGGGATTCCAAAATATAACCATGAATCTCTCTAATGTTACATTAGATCAAGGGATCTCAGACTTATTCAATTCAACGTTTGAAAACTCAAGTTTAAACACACTCATTGAAGAAGTCTTATCTAACACTACATCTTTCAATTGGAATCAGTTATTCCTTATTGAAGACGACAATGAACCATACTTTAACTACACAGAAGAGAAATGCTATGAAAGAGTCTGTGAAAATGAGACCTCTTCTTCAACCACAGAATTTGAAGATTTTACAACAGAAACCACTTTTGAAACAAGTACTTTTACTGAAAATATAGAAACTACCTTTACAACTACTGTTGAGTTCTTCAACCAGACAGACTCAACTACTATCTACATAGAACCGACCACAACGACAGAAATGGGAATCACTCAAAATACGACAATTCCCATCACCACCACCACTGTTGGGCCTGCAAAGGAAAACTCCACTTTGTCTCCAAAGAAAATCATCCCCATAACAGACATATCGGAATTGAGAAGACGTAGCAAGTACTTGGACAATGAAACGCAAACCAGACTTAGAAAACTCTGCTGGGAGACAATGTTCGGACAAGAATTGGTGAAATTAACCGTCATGGACCTTTTTGTTACAATTATCTCCACCCTCTGCTTGGACTTTTTTCGCGCTCTCTTTGTCCGCTTCATGAACAGATGCTGGTGCTGGGACCTCGAGAAGAAATTCCCCAAATATGGAGACTTTAAAATTGCTGAGAATATTCTGCATTTAGTCAACAATCAAGGTGAGGAAGCATTATTTATATTCAGTACATATTTAGTACATATTCTAATATTTTTTTACAGGAATGGTGTGGATGGGAATGTTCTTCAGTCCTGGTTTAGCCATTCTAAACCTGGTGAAGCTTATAATTATTTTGTATCTGCGATCTTGGGCTGTCTTAACGTGTAATGTACCACATGAAGTCGTTTTTCGGTAAGTAAATAGATTTTCATTTTGATATCTTTAGAAACTAAAACCTATTTAAGCTAGAGAATTAACAAAAAAGTTTTTCTCAATTTTTAAACGTAAAAAATGGGTTTTAATACTTTGTAAGCTTAAAAACATGAAAATTTCATTATTAAACCATATGTTGAATATAATAAGTTTTCCCAATATCAACACAAATTCTGAATTAATTATTAAAGAGAGATGTAAAACCATAACTATTAATTTGTTAAGTGAATCATAAAGGATATTAGTTACGGTTTTGTAAGGTATAAAATATGGAACAAACAGTCCACAGGTTTACGCTTGTATGATCATAGCCTTTTTATGATATTTTCAAGACTAAATGGCATAATTGTTGCCATATATTCTCGAGAATGTCACGAATTCCATCTTTCAATTGTGAAGCATTGAAAGAGACCGTATCAATCACGTAGTTCGAAAGAAAACAAGTCTGAAGGCTTAATTGTAATTAACTCTTAGAGAAATAATACGTTCATGAAAGCTTTTTGCAAAATTAAATTTTTTTGTATCTTTAATAGCTCCTAATGTACTCGTATTCTTAAAAAAATCGCGTTGTCTACATTAATATAATCCAATGTTTGCCTAAACAATAATCAATAATTTTAGCCCAGTAGTACAATATCAGACCAAAAACTATTCCAAACTGGAATTTTAAGGAAGGAGTGGCATTTCAATAATCATTCTTGTATTTTCTAAGCTCAAAATGTAACATTTCTGCTTAAGAACCTGGTTTCCGGGGCGAAAATATGCCTCATCTCTGAAGACGTTTTTTGTTCAAATTGGTCTTTAAAAACCATATGATCCTACAAGCGTCAACCTGGTATACCATACAACACTCTAACTAATGTACTTTAAGATTCACTTAACGAATTAATAATAATAAAAGTTGCGTGAATTTTGGGACACCCTTTATGAGCAAGAAAAAAGTGCACTCCGTTAATGAACTAATCTTTAATATTTAAATGAACCTTCATCTAAAGAATTGATAAAACAAACTATACAAGTATATCGTCTTCTTGCCAAAGCGATTCGATCGAGCAGTCGATGTGGCCGGTTATCCAGGATCAACGTATGATTTTTTACATTTAGGATTCACAAAAAAGATTTATTTTTCATCGCCAGTAACGATACGATGCAAAAACGACTTCCTTTTGTATCGTGAAAGCAATATTTCGCATGTGTTTTTGCGTCTCTCCATCTGCCTCTCGTTCAACTCATGTGGCACCCATCTACCGACCTTCTGAATCTTTCCCATCTCTCGCAAGCGATTGGAAACTGCTTGTTGACTTACCTCCAACTGCTCTGCGAGTTGTTTTTGCGTTTGAGCATCGTCTTCATCCAATAATGCTTACAGTTCGGCGTCTTCGTACCTTTTTGGTGGTTTTCCGTGCTCTTTGTCGTCGACGTCAAAAACAACACTTTTGAAGCGTTTGAAACCACCGTTCACACGTTTTCACAGTTGGTACTTGTTCGCCAAAGGCTTCAATAAGCATTCGGTGCGATTC
>JXOV01025890.1:198-14210 GCA_001014945.1 Clogmia albipunctata
TTGAAAAAAATCATGTAAAAAACTAGTTGGAAAACACACATAATTAAACACTCGTATCTATTAGAAAACTTATTTCATTCGTTTTCTAGAACTTTACTCGGGTTTAATTATGGTTCATTTTTCCTACATGTTGTTTAAATAACTATTTCCCAACTTCATATCGGAAGATATTTTTCCATTAATTTGTGTTTTCAGTAGTAAAAAATATTTCTATTTACTAGTGTTAAAACAAAATTGGATAAATGTCAAACTTAAGAGTTAATTACTTATACAAAAGAGACATTTCTTTAATTTCGCCTTTAGATTGATTTCTAACCCTTGTTATCTAATGAAATCAACAGCTAATAAAATCAGGCATTTTTAAAATATCAGTATAATTTTGGCCAATATTTTTGGTATTCATAGTTATCAAATATATCCGGCGTTATAAAATTGTATTTATCCAATTCAAAAAATTTACAGTTTAGTAGTCAATGCCTCTTCTAGAAAGTAATCTATAATTCAATCCTATTCAAGTATGTATTATTCAACTACGAGTAAATTAGTAAAACATACTAATTACTAAACATTATAATTTTAGATCTAAGTAGCCCGGATGGAAAATATATTTTGAGGTTTTTCATGCCACTACAATAAAATAGGCCATGATTTATTAATCAAATTAATTATTTCGCCATTAAATAATCAAAATTAAAATTTTTCTTAAATGTTAATTGAGGAGCCTTATTAGCTCGGTGCTATCACGAGTATATCAGTGATACAGTGCAATGTGTAAGGTTGTCGTGATTTATCGAAAAATTGAGACCGGAAGTTCTATTGGTTGTCAGGACCTTTTCATAATTGTATGTATTTGTTTAGAGTTTCGACCATTATTAAGTACTGGATTGTCGTCTTATTCTTTACTTCATATTTCGCAAAAAATTGCTAATAATTATATAAAATCTTGTAAATAATTGTTTGGAAAAACATATAATTAAACACTTGTATCTTTCTATAACTTTACTCGTATTTAATTATGGCTCATTTTCCCCTCACGTTGTTTAAATATTATAACTATTAAATACACTTTAAAATAAAAAATAAAGCAAATATTTCATGTGTTTTATTGGGTGAACATAACAGCTTTGAAAGAATGATTTATAACATTCTTAACATATTTGTGTCAATATGGCTTGATCCATATTGAAACATACACACGAAATTTCGTAAAGAGTTACAATCTTGATCATTCCATTTATATTTAACAACTCTGTCGATGATAAGGCAGCGATGCAAGTCGTTGTTTGGTTGCTTGGATCCCCAATTGAAGTACCTTACAGATCTTCCAGACCTCGCCCAGCGGAAATAACGAGACTCCACAAAATCAACGGCTCCGAGCCATAAATCGTTGAAGTCTGGAATGATATTGGAACGATTAGAAAATATGTATATTTTTTTTACACATCGTATCAAAAGGTTAGCTTCTTGACATCGGTTTGAATTTCATAATCCGTCACTTTATCGAAGTAGTATAAATTTTCAACTTTTATTTCACTAATGAAAAAAGTATTAATTAAGAAATAATTTTGCCTCACTGTCAAGGTTTTGGCGCCATTTTGGAAAAAAATATATAATTTGTAATCCAGACCGTTATAACGGTTAAACAGTATCCCAAAACCATTCAAAGAGAGACCGTTGTAACGTACGGTTCATTCTACATCCTTGTACCACAAATAACTATTTCGCAATCCAGCTTTTTTTTTAATTGACTTTAGTTTCGTAATGTGTCACATTAAATTAATTTCCAATAAAAAATTTCATTTTGATATCAACAAAAATAGTTTTGTTTTAAAATCAACAACAATGAATGATTAAATCACTAAAAATATCAGAAACTTGCTAGACCATATGAAAAATATTATAGAAATTTGTAATCTACTCGTACTGAGAATTTACTGACTCAGTATTTAGGAGAAATTTCTGACATAAGTGCTCATTTTTAACCAGGCAGGCATTACTTTGAAATGGAAATAAAGACAAATTCTTTAAAGTGTGTTTTAGTGTATTTTGAAGAGAATTGCAATAGTAGTAATGGAGTACTTTTCCAGTCGAGTGATAAGATTGACTGCGTGTATCAAAAATAGTAAAGGATTGAGACTGGCAAATGATCATTACTTTTACGTTTGCGTACTAAGCTTAGTGCAATTCCTAAATAATTTCGCAAAGTAAAAATGGGATTTGATTTGGGGTTAAGTAAGAAACCGTCAAAAACTCTCTTCCAGACTAACCGTGGCGCAGCGGGGACGAGTGGAGCTCTCACCCACCAAAAAACCCGATTTCTTACTGTGCTTGGGTATAGGGTGGGACCGCCATCATGGTATTGCTCCACCCATTGCCCATCAACTTTTGATTCCATCATTTGAAAGAAGATATGGTGAGGTTAATTTCTTCCTAACCCAGTTTCTAAGCGGACATGGTAACTTTGGTAGCTACCTCAAGCGTTTTAAGTTGAAGACCGATGCAGCTACCGCAATGAGAAAGACACTCCCGAACATATTGTCTTCAGATGTCAGAGATTCAATGCAGAGAGAGAATCTTCTATAGGGGTAGTCGAGCCTGAAGGTTTGGCCGACTTCATATTGTCCAACCCACAGAATTGGAGTAGAATGGACAATCTCGTGCGAGTAGGTATAGGGATGGCTCAACGATTGTTTTTTTTTTTAAAATTGGCATTAAATATATTAAAATAGTTTTATTGTATAAATTTAATAAAATAATTCAATCCAGAAACCAAGTTGGAGTTCGAAAACTCGCATTCGAATCGATTTTACACACTCATTTTCTTATTAAAATAAGCTAATTTTACACCCTTATGGACAAATAACTATTTTTAAAAAACACAACTTACCGTATTTTGCCATTAAATCAGCCAATTCAAAATGTTGATCAACATCTTTAGGCTCCACCAGGTCCATTCCATTTCGAGTACATTCCGAATACGCTTTAAAAAATGTCCCCTTTTCGGTGAAGACTTTCAGTTTCACAAATGAATTTGAATCGATTAATTCTGAGTGAACTAAAATGACAAAAAACGAAATAACTGTAAAAATTTTTAACTGTACTTTAGCCATCTTAAACAGTTAGCTGAATTATGATGAATATATCTAAAATGTTAATTTATTGTTTCGGTTTCCTTATCGAGCTTAGGTTTTTGGAAACCATTATTTATCAAATGCAAAACCGCTAATTTTGATATGGCAAATTATATTTAAATACAAGATTAATATCCAAACATTTATTTGAAATCAAAATGGCAAAATTAGTTGTGTTTTGTGCCTTTTTATTCGCTTTTCCATTTTTGGTTTTTTCCAATACAGAAGATTTGTCAAATTACAAATCAGTGAGAATATACCAAAGGCGAAAATCATGGTATTATGCATTTGCGTTCTGTAACCAAATGCAAATGACTCTACCATCTGTGGAGGATGATGTCCAACAAACTTTATTATCAAACTTAGTCCAGAAACATGGTACATTTTTGTTTTATTTAAAATTTCGTATTAATTTTAAATTATTTCACAGGGCTATCCAAAATATGGTTGGGAGGAACTAACTTGGGACATGATCAGATTTGGATATGGATTGAAAATGGAACAAATATAACTTTTGATAATTGGATATCGCCTCCTACGAAAACCAGTCGCTGCTTATACATGAAAAGTGGTAATCAACGTAACTGGATCGATGATAACTGCAGCAGTCTTTACAATTTTGTTTGTGTGGCTGTGTAATGATCTTTTGAAATCTTTCACAATTATCAGACTTTTATATTTGAATAAAGTGTTGCAGTTTTTGGTTTGGTTTTCTTTAAATGAATTATTCAATTGTGTAGCTAAAATCTTGATACTACACAACGGTACATAATGAATCATTTTGCTTCTCAAGTTTTAAATTTGATCATATGGGTCATTAAGAGAGTTTTTCAACGTTTCGGAAACGATGAAATACTCGCCTTCGGCTCGAATGTTTCACGCTTGTTTCAATCGTTAAAAAACAGTTGACTTTACACCCGAGCAGGACATAACGTTTTTTGCACTCTACTCATAAGCACTGAAATTTTTAAAATTTCACATTAAATTTCATTATTTACAACGAAAATTAAAAAAATTGAGATGTTTACAAATGTTTCAAGTGAAATGTTAACTTGTGAAGTTACCGTTAAAACGTTTGGAATTCCTCTTAACTGCTTGGTCATAAGGCAAATGCCTATTATATTGTAACTTGAAACATTTATTTGCTTTAATTTCTGTAAAATAAATTTCCATTTAAAGCAATATAAGGTTATTATTATTAAGCAGATTTATCTCTGACATTTACGTAATGCGCCAAAAAAATACGAATACGAAAATACCCAAATTATAGGTAGATGGCTGTTGAAGCGGTTAGTATTAAAATTTTAAAATGGAAACATTAATTAATTTGCTATATAATCACGGTCCTATGGCATTGCCAAGACCAATATTTTGTGTAGTTTAAGGGCAATAATGGCGACCAAATTTTGATTTTGAGACCAATTTGTTGCATAGTTTATGACATTTTTTATACTATTTGATCAGGATTAAAAATTGTACTGTTTTTTCTTTAAAATGGTGTAGAAATTTAGACTTTAAAACAATTTTATTTATAGGTGATGACTTTCTTTTTTTCACAAGTGAAATAAAAATTCAATTATTTCATAAATTTATTATTTTCAATATTCACCATATAGTGTTTTCCAATACGTTAAAGAATGGTACTCTTTACGAAACACATATAACGTTTTTTCCAAAAACCAAAGCGATAATTCTGCTTATGACACCCGCGGCATCATTTCAGCATTGAAAATTAATGAGCGAATTTTTCTTTTAAAAATTCATGAAAAAGATATGATCCTACTGGTATGTAACAATTAGATTCTTTTGGTTATTATTGCCATTATTATAATAGGCATTTCGCATTTCTTAGTTTTAACCATTGATTTCTTTTAAAAATTGCCTGTTAATTTTAAAATTGAACGCATCTTTTATGTTGAAAAAAAAAGTGTTTTAAGATGTTAATTCGTTAGGTGAATTATAATAAACACTGCGTTTCATCCTTTTACGACAAGGGTCATTGATTAAATTTTAGTTAATATCTCGGAGTGTAATAATCTGATCTCAATTTTTTTTGCCCGAAGAAAGGTCTTATCATTGGCCATCGTCTGCAATATAAAACAAAAGACTAGGTTTGTTGCAAATTATTAAAAAAGGCATCCGAATTTTCCCATACAGCAATAACGTTTCATCCTTTTACGACAAGCTGCATATTTTCTGCCACTGTGCCAGCAAGAGAGAGTTTTTGGTGATTTTTTTAGATTGAAATAGTTGATAACCTATTGTTCAATATATACAGCGCGAAAAAATGAGTCGCTATGTCATAGTATGCAACTAGTAACTATCTTTGGAAGTCTAGAAACCTATATTTCGAATTATGAGAAAATTGTATAAACAATTTTTGAATTCAAATAAAGTAATGATGGCTATCGAAAACTGAGCTCATTATGCATTGTGGATGATAATATGGGCACAATAGGACAGCGAATAAAAACAGTTACTAGTAATATTTTCTGATATAGCGGATTTTAGGCTTGTACGCGACGTAGCTAACAAACGGCTCGACGTATTTAAACCATACTATTTTAGAGGTCAACAAATTTGTTTTAATTAAAAAGTTGCGTTAATTTGAACTATATTAATCAAATTGTGTAATTTACGTACGTACCCAAAAAATAAGGAGCTTTAATCTGCAGATGTGATAAACCCCTGCAAAGGAAAGTTGATATTGTTTCAAATACTAAATGTGTGTCAAATAATCTACATTCTAAGAAAAAAACCCATATGATTCACTTCATAATTTTTAAATTGAAACGCAATTTTCGGTAAATCAAAATATATTTATAACAAAGTTATGTGTCAACGCTATTATTATATAATTAGTATATCCATCAATATATATGCATGATGTACTTATATTACGCGAAAGTGTTCGGCTTTGAGGCAAAATCGAGGGTCCATTATTGAGAGAAAAGATCATCGTTTTGGGGGCTGAAACGTCGTCAGCGCGCGTTTCAATGTAAATATAGGAGAGCTGCCGATTCCGAAACAAATAAAAAAAAACAAAATAAAAATAATCAAAAAAAAAAATAAAACAACCGAGACCAATGATTGTGTGTGTGAACGTAATACTCCAGAAAACATATCTCTCTCAAGTTCCATAAAATATTTCTTTATCAGACCGAACTGGGTGATTACATGGTTCAATCGCCTTCCTTTATACATTTTATATAAAATTGAAATATCATCAACTAAAGTGGAAAAATAATAAACAACAAATTTAGCGCTTTTTGAAAGCCGTGTATAAAATTGATAAAGTCGATCGTCGTCGTGCCCCTTTACACATTTCATGCGGGCAGACCTCCTCCTCCACCTCCCACACCTCCGTCCTTCAGTCTGAGCCTCAGCTCCTCCTTCTTCTGCTGCACTGCGTACAATTCAGAAGTCAAATCGGTGCAAAGATTTAGCAGAGCCGAGTTCTGCTCCTTCAATTTCTGCAGTGCCTCCTTTGTGCTTAATACTCCACCATTACTGGTGGACTGGGGCTGAAGGCCGGGCTGCGACACCGAGATCGACTTGGATAAATTCAGCTGCTTCAGCATTTCCTGTAAATGGGCCATCTTCGATTCAAAATCAGTCCCGCTATTCGTAGGCTTCCTATACACTTCGAAGGCGCTCACCCGCTGCGACGGTATCATAGGCCGTGCAGCCACTATTGGTCTCTTCGCCACAACCACCTGTTCGCCACTCTGCAAAATACAAAATCGAAAAACATTGAATAAGAAAACAAAATAGTAGTAATATAATTAAATTTCATTTTAATTCCATAAACTAATTTTATCAAAAATTGTATATTTATAAAATCTTACTATACAGTAGAAGTCGCTTATTAGACACTCTATGAATTATTTGATTCAATAAAACGATTGATTTATAAGGTAATGATGTTGGCCTTAAGTATGTTGTTGCTATAATCTGATTAATTCAATTATCAGTGCTAGAATTAGAACATCTTTTTTAAAATATACGATAAACTGAACTTGGTCGCATGGTATAAGTTGTATAATAAAAGAAGTGCTAAACCATGTGAATAGCAAGGTAAAATTATAATGGAATTTAGCTGGAATTCAAATTATATTTGTACATGAAACCAATACCAATGCAAATAAATGGTTTATAATTCAACGCTAAGTTAATAATAAGGTTATCCAGATCTGTGGTGGTAGTAGTAGTGGAAACGTCATCGACTCCGCTGTATGCAAGGAAATTAATGATAATTTTATGACAAAAGTCTTTTAAACTAGTTATATACCATCAATACAACCCAAGACTATATTCTTTGGCTCTAATATGCTGAATGCTCGTTATTCTGAGCTGAAATGGCCAAAATATCGCAAAAATTCTCTCATCATATTTGGTCAAATAGTATTAAAATTTTAAAGAAATAGTGTTAAATTCGGTACAATATAGTATCTAGATAACAATATACATGTGTCTAGTCCTCATTTCGAGTTCATACAAAATCAAAACAATGAATTACAGCGGAGTCGATGACGTCACACATTCAACTGCCAATATCTAAACCACTTAATTAAGGTTAAGCGGCTTTGGGTAAATTATTTAGTCTAAAAAATTCTTTAAAATTATAGAATCTCTGGTTGATTACAAATCAGAACAGATTAAATTGTTCGCTTTGAGAGCAATATCTCATATTTTCCGTGGTTACAATTTACTATCAGTTTTTATACTAAAACTTTTTAAAGGGTTTCCTAAAATTGAAACAACTTTTGAATTGACAAAAAAGAGTTTTAAATCTTTAACTATTAATTTGTTAAGGTTTAGTGTTTTATAAAATATTGACAAATAGCCCAAAGACGCTTATAGGGATATGCTCTTATCCTATTTCATGAAAATTGTCAAGACCAAATCGAACAAAAATTGTCAAAAAGTTGAAGTCCCGCTTTTTGCTATGAAAATTAGGTTCATAAGCAGAATTGACGAACTAAAAAATCCAAGAATGGTTATTTAAAAGTATCTCCTTTCTTAATGTACCCGTTTGCTGTAAGTTTTAGGCTAACAGAGAAGGTAAATCTCACTTATTACAAAATAAAGTTAGTTTAATTGTTACGTCCAATGGATTGAGATATAATTATAATATTGTTAGAGTGACAAAAAGAAGAACACATTATGTGGCTAAAACATCGCAATTTGAAAGAAACGTTTAATGATCGTGTTTTTAAGAGGTAATCAGAATTGTGAATCATTTGAAAAATATGTTTCAATGATAGTAGTATCATTTAAAAATACCAAAATAAAAGCATTCTAAATATTATATTAGATTATTTCAAATAAAAACTAAAAATAAACAATCCATTTATCTCAAACGTTAACCAACATGAAAACAACGATAAATTAAGAAAATAATTTGTAAAACCTAAAAATCAGGAGCTCATTTAACGCAAACCCCGGTCTTACCTCGGGAAACTGGGTAAAGTCCGCGAAGGCGGTGACGGACTCCATTTGGGCGTCGCAGCTGAGTTGAGCGTGCATTTGCGGCGAGACTCTCGGGGGGATCTCTGGCGGGGGCAGTTGTCCGTTGGAGAGCTTCAGTTTGTTCAGATCGAGGCTGCTGGAGCGCGCGTGTCTGTGCTGGGGCTGCCTGGGCGGGGGAATGGGCGGCGGGTCCATCTTCCCAGTCGTCGCTTCCCCATCCGCCCCGCCGCCGTTGTTTGTGCTGAGGAAGGCGGCCGAGTCCATGGACAGGTTCATGGCGTTGGCGGTGTCCCCGCGCTGCGGCGGAGGCGGAATGGCACCCAGATTCTTCTTCGCTGGCATCAGTTTCTTGGCCTGGGGTCTTTGGATGGACCGAAGCTCGTTTTGGTGATGATGGGACTGGCTCTGGTTCTTCGGACTCACATTGTCTCTCTGCTGCTGCTGCTGCTGATCGGGGTTCTCACTGCCAATAGGCGTGACTCGGAGGGGGACTGGGTGCAGGATTTGAGGGTCAGAAACGACTGCCTGAGCCGTTCTCTGCATGTCGAAATTGGCCGGCTTTGGCACGGGACTGGCCAAACTGGACGTGGGGGACTCGTTGAACTTGGTCCACTCTTTACTATGGGCCGTGTTCCAATCCCTGGGCAGCGTCGCATTCGCCGGCTTCGAGCTCCATTTTACAGAATCCGGCTGATTTGAGAGAATTTCCTCTAAATGTTGCGGTTGCTGCACGTTTGGGAGGTAAAATGTAGAAGAGTCCGGTCCCGTGGCCAGCTCCTCTTTACTATCCAACACCTCCTCCATCGACTTGGGCTCTGGCTTTAAGGAATTATCAATATCATCGTCGTTCAAGTGCAATAGATCCGCTTCAGGTAATTCATTTTTCGGTTTGCCTTTGATTTGGTCCGGGAACAAGCAGCCGGGCAGCTTCTCCGGCAGCTGAATATTGTTCCGCCGTAGGACCACCAAGTGCATGGCCGCTGCGAACTCCTCTAGACTAAGGGCGCCATCTTTGGTCACGTCACAGAGCTGCCAAATGTGTCGCAATTCTTCGATGGGAATTCGTGATTTCTCGAAAAAGACCCTCGCCACCTGGCCCGAGACCAGCCCCTTTGGATCCGGCTGAACCGTTCTAAACTGTTTCGTGTAGTACTCCCTCTGCTCAGGCGTTATTTGGTAAATGGACTCGAGGTCTAGACCAGAATTTTCATTGTTGTCTTCGTCACTTGAGTGGCGATCTGAGGACTCCTCCTCTGTCCCCAGCAGCTGGCGTTGCTCCTCACAGAGTAAGCCCTGCCAAAGTAGACTATTCCCCTTAACCCAAGGCCGTTCCGCAACACTGTTTGTGGGCGTGGGACTTTCACTAGCCGTGCTCCAATTTCCCGGAGAACCTCTCCTTTTCCTCCCCTCCACAGCACTGGAATCGTCGTTCTGCTCCACCTCCGAGTCAGTGCTGGGCTGATCCGAGCTGGCCACGTTCTGAGATTCGTCACTGGGGCCCGGGTTCTGAGACAGTTCTATCAAATCCGGACTTTTCGCCATCGCGGAATTGGATATTTTAGTTAAAGAGTTCCTTTGCACAAAAGGCGGACCTAAACCGAATTCATGACTGTTTGAATTACCACTTTTACTCGCCTCCGTGCAACTAGGGCCACTGGTCCCGTCCGCCTGGTCCAGGAAATTCAAAGAGGCCTGCTGCTTTGAAGAATTCATCGAATTCGTCTCCATCCGATTGAACCTGGGCAGCGGTAAATTGATAATGGAATTAGAAGCTAGAATGTCAGGCCGAAGAGGTAGAGATGCCTGGTGAGCGGCCACCAGTTTCAGGCATACGTAAAACTGTTTCCTAGAGACGAGTACTTGCTGGCTGGAATTGGCCACCTCTGGGACCTGGGCTATTTGTAGAATCTAGCAACGGGGAGGGAAGACACACCTTAAAAACGGGTCAACAATCAAAGATCCTTATCTACCTGCCGGACAGTGTCCCCATTCAAATTACTGGCAGACTGCAGCAATTCGGTGGTTTTCCCCACGGTTACCACTTTTCCAGAGTCTAAGCAGCGCGTGAAAAGGTCTCCGTAACATTTGGACTCCTTCTCCGACAGCAAATCAAACTCCATAATCACTAACTTTGATAAAATATACGATGACTAAAAGGAAAAAGAAGGGAAAATGGTTCCTTGATAAAAAAACACCCACTATTCTGCCCAACTACTCACATTTACATAAAAACTACACTCCAACTCGATTGGTTACTAGCCCAGACACATGGTGGTTCCTGTTTAATGCCAATCCATCAGTCCGATCACTTGAAAAATTAAAATTGGCGAATCAAAACAAATTTACAATTGGGTGTTCAATGTAGAAATTTCACGATTACACCACTGTCAATATTGAATTACAAATGAAATGTCGTTATTTAACAGTTTGATATAAGATGGTCATATGAGCGAATGCCTAGCAAAGTTGTTGAAATATTAATTTAAAAAATTAATTATGAGGAGAATATCTAATATATTTGTGAAAACAGGAAAGATAAAAGTAATACTATTCTCAATGATTTTAAAATAAACAAATAATGATCTAAATAAAACCCATATATTCAAAATTATATGATATAAAAACCACGTAATGCCGTTTTAGTCACTGAATAAACCAATATTCTTCGTATTATTGTGTAATTCTATAATAAAAACACGTATTAACCCAAGTAGTAAAATATATTACTATCAATGAACACTTATTACGATTTAATTCACATCAAACGGTTTTATAACAAGCGAAATAAATAATTTTAATTCCAAAGGTATATTTACTTTTAGCAGAAGAAAATAATAATTTAACTTTAAATAAATGAAAGCTAAATACTAATTAAAAACATTTAATAAAATAAATGTCTTTTGTACAACTAATTCAAACTATAATAAAAAAAATAGAAACGAAGACTTTCTCTTCGTCTGAGAGCAAAAAGGAGAACTCTCCTCTCAACAGTCTATTTTGGAGCTGTGCCAAAATAAGAACTGCATTTTGCACAATTGCAGAGTAGTGTGATATAACAGAGAGTGCATCAGAGTCATTAGGTTGGAAAATTTCTATAAAACTGCACAACATGGCCCTTCCAGAAGCGTTAGCACGGAATATGAAAAAATTCCAGGTGAGTTAAAGGTTGAAAATCCTAAAATAGTTCGTTTTAATTGAGCATTAATCCTTTTCCAGGAGCCGAATGGCCTCCCCGTTCACTTGAAAGGTATTTCTGTTTGCAGTTATTGATTTTTCCTATTTTAATCTCTTTTTTTCAATTCCAGGAGGCCCATTTGACCGAATCCTTTTCGGATTCACCATTGCCTGCTGCGCTATCGGCTTAATGGGCACTGTCCACACATTCTACACCATGGGCTGGAAGAAGAAAAATTAAATAATTCACAAAATATATTAAAATAGAGGTACTCAACTCTGTTCTTGTATAAATTATTTTATTTCTCACTTTATATTTCTCTTTTTTTTGCATTACAGACTAATGGAGAACGGAATCATTTCTGATGCTGTACAAAAATGTGTGTAGTTGTGTAGAAAAATGAAATTCGCAATAATAAAATTGAATCTCCAATTAGACAAATTGTATAATCTTTCTAAATACTGAGAGTCTGTCTGTGATACCGATTTTTAAACCACTTCTCCTCTGTCTGTGCCTCCTTCTGGACGAATACGATTCCTCTTAGCTATATTAGTTCTATAGGTTATTGGCGGATAATATGATTATTTAAAAGGAGTAGTTAGTACTCTACTCCATTTAGTACTTTTCGCATTTCATTCACATTTTATCTTCTAATCGTGTGTGATACCGGAAGACAATTCAATTTTTTATCTTCACATTTTAATAGAAAAAGATGACAATTTCAACCAAATATATCAAATTCTAAATTAATTAATATCGTTATAGTTATTAATAGTTCTGGGACTATTCACTTGCATTTAAATTGGAATAAAATTTACAAAATAAGAGGGAATAGTTTGAAATTATATAAAAAGTTTTTTTTAAAATAACAAAGTGAACACCCCGATATAGTTTAGATCGACTTTTAAGTTTAATTGAGCAATTTGGCTAAACTCTGTCCCTTCCCCAGATTAGTAAAACCATAAATCTGTCCTCTTCTGATCTCGATATGCATTTGTTTTGTTTTTAACTATATATTTGTTGCACTCTAATTATATATTTTAATTATATTCACATAGGTTTGTCATTTTATTTACAATAAAATCGGAACCCGATTTGAAATTCATTAAATCGATCAATAAAATTGGAATAAAACATTAAATAATACAACATAAAAAAAACAATCATCTACATTTTCTCCTCCGTATCTTCAAAGATCTGATGTCTAATGTTTTAAAACCTCATCAAAGGACTATTATCACATCCTCTTTATTTTGTTTCTCTCTTCCTCTCTCTCTTTCACCATCCATCTCCACTTCACTCAACAAAAATCAGCTTTTATTTTTTTTATCAACTCTACGAGTTCTCTTCGTCATGTCCATTGGCCTGCCATTTGAACTGGGAATTCATCAGCCACTGTTGTCCCTCCGAAAAATCGCAGGGCCTCAGCAGCGGTGTCGATGGGTCAGCTTTTGAAGCTCTGGTCAAGCAATTTCCGGAATTCACGTGCTTAATCGTCTTCTCCTCGTCGTCGTACACCCACTCCTGGTTGCCCTTCATCCCGTGACACCGCACCAAGTTCACTGGTCCAAACGCATTTGCTGCGTCCAAACAGTTATCGTCCGACATTATCTGATGCCTCTTTGTGTACGCAAACACTTGATTGCCGCCCAAACTGTGACAATAACTGGAGCCAATCTTCTCGCCCGATTTTCTACCCATTGTGTCCAAGCAGTTCTGGCTTTCCACGTTTCGGATCTGGAATAAAATTAGATATTTGTAATAAAAATTAAAAACCTACCGACTTTATTTAAGCAATAGATTTAACTCAATGATTAAATTAGAAAGAGGTGTCTAATTTGATGGAATCTTTTCTCTTAAATTATAATTTTTACTCAAAATTATTATGAAGAAATAGATAAATAGAAAATATTGATTCTCACGAATTTCCTGCGATTAAATATCGATATATTGATTAATAGTTAATAGCAATTTATTACATCAATGTTCGAAAAAATAATATTTCAATAAATTAATATTGTAAAATAATGGATCCTAATGATTTATAAGAAAAATGTCAATTCAACTAAAATATCGATCTACGAAATACGTGTCGTAACATTTAACCATTAATTACTGAGCGGACTTTTGCATTATACGCTTTAAATACACTTCATTCTTAAACTATTACAATAATTTTAAAATTAAAACATAACGCCGGGTAGCGCAGTAGTTAAAGCGTTGCACAGAATTCA